>CAMTDV010000019.1:62037663-62169394 GCA_947069175.1 Scalesia atractyloides
ATGAACAAAAACGAACGTTGATGAACACAAATGAGCACAAGCTAATATTCATGAACACAATTGTAAACAAGCGGACACAAACAAGCGTTCATGAACATAATATATAATACGTTGATACTAATTAAATATTTTATTCGTTGGAATTTTGAAGTATTTAAATAAAATATAAAAACTGAAAACACTAATGAACTATCAAACACAAACGAACATGTTACTAAACGTTCACGAACATAAACGAATGTACACAACCTTTGTTCATGTTCATTCAATTAATTAAACGAACGGAATTTCCTGTTCGTGTAAATTTGTTTAATAAATGAACGAACACAAACGGACTTCCCGCCGAACATGTCACAAACTGTTCGCCTAACGTTTGGTTCGTTTGCAGCCCTAGAACCGAGCTTAAAAATAAGCTTGTTTATTAAACGAGTCCAAGCTTTGTTTATCGAGCTGGCTAGCGAGTTTGAACGAGCCTATTATGCATAAATTTATGATAAAATTAAGTAAATGATATGTATTATGTTATATAGAAATTATAATTGAAATAACTGTACGTGTATATAAAGTAATTAATAAATAATAAAAGAACTGAGCCTGGCAGATCTCGATCTTTAAAAACTACCTATAAACCGAGCTCGAGTTTTAGAAATATAGTTCGAAAAGAGCTAAACTAGCTCGGCTCGTTTACACCAACATGTGGATTGTAATATATATGGCCTGATTGAATTAGTGCATGAATTGAATATGTGGTACATCTTTTTATTTTCTATTTATAAAACATTATGATCAAAGCTTAATACAAGTACACCTTATGATATACGGGTGCAAACGAGCCGAGCAGCTCGCGAGCTACTCGAGATAGGCTTTGGAAAAAGCTCGTAATGAGCCGAGCTTTAGCCTAAAATAAAGCTCGTTTACTTATCGAGCCCGAGCTCGAGCTTGACATTTGAAGCTCGTCAGGCTCGTCTAGCCTTATCGAGCTTTGGTATAATATTAGTTTTTATTAATATTTAATAACAGTCACCCCTTATTTAAATTTTTCTAGTAAACGAGCCAAGCCCGGACCTAAAATAAGCTTGTTTAGTAAACGAACCCGAGCTTTACTTATCGAGCTCGCGAGACTAAACGAGTATATTTTTATTTAATGTATTACTTATAAGATAATAGTCGAGCCCGAGCCGAGCTCGAGCTTGAGAAACTACAAACGAGCCGAGTTCAAGCTTTGAAAACAAAGCTCGCACCGAGCCGAGCTCGGCTCGAGCTCTCATAAGTTAATCAAGCTCGAGCTCGAGTCTGGTCAAGCTTGGGCTCTGCTCGGCCCGTTTGCACCCCTAGTCATATACCTTATATAGTGAAATTTTATATTTCAATATTCTGCAACTGCTCTTTGCAGTTTAAGCTATTTTGTCTCCACAGTTACAAATTAGTGACTCAACAGTTTGGCCTTGAATGATCAGGAGAAGCTGAGGATTGCAGTTTTGGTGTCAAAGGCTGCATTTCAATTCATCCAAGGCAACTTCCTCATTCTGCCATAATCCAAATTCTCTTATTTTTTCCATTGTATTCTACTTTAATGACATTGGATACACAGGAGCACACAATGGCGATTACGAGGTGCCTGAAGACGTAGAAGAGGCTGGTTTCGACATCTGTGCTGACGAAGCAGCCTCTCTCGTCGAAGCTCACGACCTTAAAAAGCTAAAATTCCACGGTGGAGTAGAAAGCCTTGCACAAAAGCTTAACACATCAACCACCAACGGTATTTCTGTTGATAACGAAGGCCTAGCCCGCAGACAAAAAGTGTATGGAATCAACAAGTTCGCCGAAAGCCCACAACGAAGCTTTTGGGTGTTTGTATGGGAAGCACTTCATGACATGACGCTTATGATCCTTGCGATGTGTGCTTTTGTTTCTTTAGTTGTTGGCATCGCAACAGAAGGATGGCCGAAAGGCGCTCACGATGGTCTAGGGATTGTTGCAAGTATCTTGCTGGTGGTTTTCGTAACTGCAACGAGTGATTATCGCCAATCGTTACAGTTTCGTGATCTGGACAAAGAGAAGAAGAAAATATCTATACAAGTTACAAGAAGCGGGTACAGGCAAAAGCTGTCGATATACGAGCTGCTTCCTGGTGACATTGTGCATCTTTCGATAGGAGATCAAGTCCCTGCAGATGGTCTTTTCATTTCCGGTTTTGCGGTCTCTATTGACGAATCTAGTTTGACTGGTGAGAGCGAACCGGTTATGGTCAGTGCGGAGAACCCTTGGTTGATGTCTGGAACCAAGGTCCAAGACGGTTCGTGCAAAATGTTGGTTACGACAGTTGGAATGAGAACGCAATGGGGAAAACTGATGGCGACTTTAAGCGAAGGAGGAGACGATGAAACACCACTCCAGGTTAAACTAAACGGCGTTGCGACCGTCATTGGAAAGATAGGTCTTTTCTTTGCGATAGTCACTTTCGCGGTTCTGGTGCAACAGTTGCTTGCGCGTAAGATCTCGTTAGGAACTCAATGGAGCTGGTCTGGTGACGAAGCGCTAGAATTGTTGGAATATTTCGCAATTGCGGTCACTATCGTTGTCGTTGCGGTACCAGAAGGGCTGCCTCTGGCCGTCACATTAAGTCTGGCGTTCGCCATGAAGAAAATGATGAACGATAAGGCGCTTGTGCGCCACCTTGCCGCGTGTGAGACCATGGGGTCAGCCACAACTATATGCAGCGATAAAACCGGCACACTAACAACCAACAAAATGACCGTTGTCAAATCGTGCATATGTTTAAACGCGATGGATGTAAGCAAACAAGGGAAACCCGCCATACCGGATAAAGCGTTAAAGATTCTTCTACAATCGATATTCACCAACACGGGGGGAGAAGTCGTGAACAACAAAGATGGGAAGCTTGAGATACTTGGAACGCCTACCGAAGCAGCTATACTTGAATTCGGTTTGTCGCTTGGCGGTGATTTCCAATCCGAGCGTCAGTCGTCCACGGTTCTACGAGTTGAGCCGTTTAACTCGTCGAAAAAACGAATGGGGTGGTCCTGAAGCTTCCGGATGGTGGTGTAAGAGCGCACTGTAAAGGTGCTTCGGAAATAGTATTAGCTGCTTGTAGTAAAGTGATCAATGCAGATGGAGAAGTTGTCGATCTTAAAGACGGGTCGCTTAACCATTTAAAAAGTACGATTGACCAGTTTGCGGGTGAAGCACTTAGAACTCTTTGTCTGGCGTATATAGACCTGGACAAGAGTGTGTCGGCTGAAACTCCGATCCCGTCTTCGGGGTATACTTGTATAGGAATTGTGGGCATAAAAGATCCTGTCCGTCCAGGTGTCAAGGAATCGGTTGCTCTTTGTAGATCAGCTGGTATAACCGTTCGTATGGTTACTGGAGACAATATAAACACGGCAAAAGCCATAGCTAAAGAATGTGGAATTCTTAGAGATGACGGTATAGCAATCGAAGGTCCAGATTTCCGTGAGAGGAGTCTAGAGGAGTTAGATGAACTTGTTCCCAAGATTCAGGTTTGTATAACATATTCTTTTTCGTAAGCGCGGGCCCCACCAATACCCTGCTAACCAACGGGACCAGGTAAAGCACAGCGTGCGCTGGGCATGTGATGAATTTTAACACGTTTCTTTTTTTTTACTTTGTGTAGGTGATGGCTCGATCTTCGCCTTTAGATAAACATACACTGGTGAAACACTTGCGAACGACGTTTGGGGAGGTTGTGGCTGTCACAGGTGATGGGACGAACGACGCGCCAGCACTTCATGAAGCGGATATCGGGCTTGCAATGGGCATTGCAGGAACCGAGGTGAGTTAGTAAGGTTTAACCGTTTAAGCATAATTTTACCATACAGATAGATGTAACTTTTTTATGCATCTTTTACCAAACTTCAGGTAGCTAAAGAGAGTGCAGATGTTATAATCCTGGATGATAATTTCTCAACAATTGTGACTGTTGCAAAGTGGGGTCGGTCCGTCTACGTTAACATTCAAAAATTTGTACAGTTTCAGCTGACTGTCAACATCGTTGCGTTAATGGTGAACTTCACATCAGCTTGTTTAACAGGTACAGTTACACATGTTCTTGCTTTATTGATAGAAGCTACCACTTGCAACATATAACGCGGATCCTCTACTTGTTTTTTTCTTTTTCGTGTTACTATTTTAGGGAGCACTCCCCTTACGGCAGTTCAACTGTTGTGGGTGAACATGATCATGGATACACTGGGAGCACTGGCACTTGCGACCGAGCCTCCAAACGATGCACTAATGAAAAGGACTCCAGTCGGCCGACATGGGAATTTCATCAACAAAGTTATGTGGAGGAACATCTTCGGGCAGTCGTTATACCAGTTCATAATAATATGGCTACTTCAGACCAAAGGGAAATCATTTTACGGCCTATATGGACACGATTCAGATCTCATCCTCAACACACTTATATTCAACTCATTCGTCTTCTGTCAGGTACCTTATCTTGTTAGTCATTTCAAGAGGGCATACACGAATAATGTGATCATAACGGTTTGGTCATAACTCGTGCAGCTTTTCAACGAGGTTAACTCTAGAGAAATGGAGAAACTAAACGTGTTGAATGGGATATTGGAGAACAATGTGTTTGTAGGTGTTTTGAGTGCAACTGTGGTTTTCCAGGTGATAATAATCGAGTTTTTGGGTACCTTTGCAAGTACGTCGCCGTTAACATTGATGCAATGGTACTATAGCATTTTGACCGGGTTTATGAGCATGCCGATTGCGGTGATCTTGAAGATGATCCCAGTTTGAGATTGCATCAAGCAGCTAGATGAGTTCCCATCTCTTCATTAAGTCTAGAAGTTTATTTTTTTATTGATTGCAAAATTCCAAAATTATGAAAATTTTCTTGACTCTTAAATCTACCTAAGTTTGTTCATAATTCATGTAGGATTGATGAAATTTGTTTTCCAATTTATTGAATATACGAGCCTCGAATCGGGTTATGTATAGCAATAACTTTATATTCTTCAACCAAGTTATGCATATCAATAGCTTGATGAGTTAGTGTATTTTATAGGCAAAAATGCCGAAAGCACCCTTTGAAAGTTTGGTTAAACCACTCGTTCGCACCTCTAGACAATAGTTCCTGGGTCTGCCATGTTTTCAACACATCCCTCATTTTGAATGCGTATCACCATGTATATGATGTGTCGTCATCATCATCATCATCATACTCAGTATATTCCACCAATAGCAAAAGATAAGGTAGGGTCTGAGAATGGTAAGATGTAGACAGCCTTACCTCTACCCCGTAGGAATAGAGAGACTGTTTCCAGTGAGACCCCCGGCTCAATAGTAGTTTTGCATCAAGCCTTGGACATAAGGCACATAACACTCAGCAATTGAGACAAACGCCGATTAGTGCATGTGCTCCCTTGTCTTTCGGCTATCAACGCCACTACAGGATGCATAATTAAGCATCCCCCTCTATTACCGTTATTTTCACGAAATTAGTAAAATAACGTTAAAATTAATGCACTTTCACTTTTCCCTCCGAGCGCCCACACATATATACAGTATATATTATATGAGCATACCGCAAGCGGAGCGTACCATGTATATGATGTGTAGAAACACCAAAACATAAAAGAATTTACATGTTGATGAAACAATAGTCTTCTAAAATTCAAACAAAAAACATGATGCTTTTACATCATAAATATTTGTATCCTTGTATGTAAACAAAAAAGACTACATCTTAACTTTATAACTTTGAACTAGATTTTCTAACAAGTTTCTTATATTCACTTTCTTCCAAGGGCAAAATTGGAAAGAAAATGAAGCTTATTTTTGTACAATGAAACATAATCTTCATCTTGTAGATGAGTATGAGCTTTCTTCATCTGAACTACCACTATGATGTGCTTTATATATTGCAGCATCCACCATTATTCTATCTTGCATTTGCCCAACTTCCTTGCATGCATCATTCAATATGCCCATAAAATCTCTTACAATCATAAAGATTCTCAAAGGATACACTCCCTCTTTCACACTATCACCATGGAAGTACTCGGTTACATCTTTAACCGATTCCAACGCCTTCTTTTCATCAATCTTGATCGTTTTAAGCTCTGTTTCGGCTTTTGTAACGAACATTCTCATCGACCCATAAAAGTTCCCTTTAAAATCTTGCATTTCATCACATTCTGATTGAATTTTCTGCAACTCCAGTTCAAGTTTTGTTACATAACCACTAAGAACATGTGAATCCATTCCTGCTGCTTTCTTGACATGACTTAGTTCTTGGTTTAACGCGTCGGAAATTTGTAATCCTTGTTTCTTGAAAATCCCTTCATTGAAAGGGGGATTTGTTTCGGTTTTCGTATTAGACTCAATGTTTTCTGATCTGATCATTTCTTGCACCACATAGTGAAGTAAGGTCGTTTTTCCATCGGTTCCCTTTATATCCACTAGTTTTAAAAGGGTGTCTAGTTTGAAAGGCGTAACTTCACCATGATTCGTGCCAACATTCATACGGTTTCCTGTTTGTAACACAGCTTCAAGGAGTTTAAGGAATAACTGACTATTCTTTAGTTCTTCACTTGCTACCAGAAACAAATTTATACCACATAATCAGTAACAATTTTTTTTCGACAACTGTGAGAACCCGTCAATGGCAAACTCACGGGGCCCATCAATACCCTGCTAACCAATGGGATCATGTAAAACGCAACTTGTGCTGGGCTTAAGTGGTTTGAAAGGCAGAAACTAGTGGAAGCTGGATTCGAACCTATGACCACTGCTAGAAGGAATCACGTGCATAACTAGCTACAAATGACAAGAAACATTGGTTTTAAAAAGCGAGAGGCTCACAAAAGCGACGAGGTCTAAAACCGAGGAGCGAAGGGCAAAGTGCAAAAGCGGCGGGCTTTTCGTACTCAAGCCGCAAGCCAATTATAGATATATTTTTATATATCCCATAGGTTTTTAGCTTTCCCTACCCAAAATGTAGCTGTAAGTAAGGTTTTTGTATGATTTTAGCTGCATTAACAAGCCAAAAAAACCCAAGGTACAACAGTTAGATGCATAAAAACGCCTCAGGTACAAGAGGCGCGCGCCTTTGGCCAAAAAAGTCCAGAAAATTCCCAAAAAAACGCGCGTTTTTAGGGCTTCTTGTAATTACTCTAGGCGCTGAGCGAAAGCCCTAGTGTGTGAGCCTTGTTGCGCCTCGCGCTTTTTAAAACCAAACAAGAAACTAATAAAGATTTATACTAGCTTGAATGATCATGGAGCAATACCTCTAATGTCTGAAAAGAAGACCTCAAGTATTTCACTTCATTCTCAAAGTTCTCCCGGTAAAGCAGGGCCTCGACTCTTTTAAATGCAAACGGGATATCAAGAACCGCCTTCAAGAATCTTTCTGCAGACCCTAATGTCGACATATCACCTCTGTAATCTTTAAGTTTGATCTCTTCTTTCGTCGGAGCCACTTTTAAGAGCGTTTCCAACAGTTCGGCACCCAAACCGTCTACATTTCCTGTTACACCAAACGAAGATGGTCTACCCCTTTAGAGTTCTTTAACTAAATCTTCATTTTTGTGTGACAAATAAACTGTTAATTACCTTCTACAAGTGCTTCATATACTTCCTCTTGTGTTAAATGTAATGCATTTAAAGGTATGGCTATGTTATGCGACTTCGTTGGATCCAAGACTCTGTTTTCCGGGGCCGATTCTTGTGTTTCTTCTTTCTTTGATGAACCCCTGGAATCAGAGACAAAATGAGACTACATTATATCCTCATTTAATCTACAAAAATTATTCGTACATACTTCTTTGTTCATGTTCTTTCATTTGCTAAACTAACGAATGTAAACGAACTTCCCACCGAAAACTACTACATACAGTATTGAAACACAGCAATCAGATCAAAATAAAATTATATTTGATGGGCGGGCTAAATGAACCCCTACTTTTCTAATCAACCTTTATCGATTTAATTGATTTTTAGGCTTATACACCCGTATACAAAGAATCATCAAGTTTTATACACCCCCTCTGACACGACAGATGTGACAAGAGAAGGGTGCACATTCAGTAAAGGTGGGAGCTGCTAAACACACCCTCCCTCTTTTACTAGCATGACTAAAAGAGCTTATCAATCCGCGGATTTCACCCCGAGTTTGTCCTTGTTCAAAGGCTTCAACCCCGGTTTCGAACCATCATCCTCCTTTGACATTATGATTTTGGGAATTAGTTTAGCAGCCGGACTAGTTGAGTCCGATTCTCGCAATTGTTGTTTAGAAGATGATGTTAAGGCGGTCTTAGTCGGCAAATGTGGTTTTCCCGGTGGCGTTAACAGTGGCGGTTGTTTGGCCGGAGAATTAGCCGGACGAGAGTTTTCCGACATTGTTTCCGGCGAAGAAGAAACCGAAAATCTTGATCTCGGTGAACTTCTTTTCGAATAAAAAATCGGTTTCAAATTCAAACTCTTAACAGAAAACCCATCATCTGTACTCACAACTGATCCATTTGGAGTATAATCTCTTCATCATCGGAACAAGCCATTGCCGCCACCGGTGGCTTAACCGGCTTAGCCGGCTTAAGCTTACTCAACGGCGGAAGCGGCTGCAACTCAGGGCTCGGCCTATACCTATCGGCTAACTTAACTCCGTTAAGTCTATAATAAGGCGATCCATTTAAACTTCCGTTAGCTAATTCCGTTGCCGTTATTGGTGACTCAGCAGGTCCGACGTAACGAAACGTCGTCGTATCATCATCTTTCTTCAACTTATATTTGTAAATAAAAAAACAAATCCCCACAACATTATTACACTCACAACCCCAACCAAAACCCCTATTTTTATTTTCTCGCCGGCGTTTTTGCCGGCGGCTGAGCATTCCGGTGATCCGCCACTTCTTCCGCCGCTGTGTCTGGCGGCGGAGGTGGCGGCGATGACGGCGGTGATTGCGGCAGTGGGTCTGGGGTGTGATCGTTGAAAAATGGGTTGTCGGAAGTTGATGCCGGTGGTGATGGTGGTGGTGCTGAGTTCGCCGGAAAAAGTGGCTGGTGGAGGATTCTCCGGTGGGTGGTGGTTGTGACGGAGGTGAACAACGTAGGGTGAATAAGAAGGTGAGTAAAAAAGGTTTCATTGGTGTTTATTTAATGGGTTATTGTTTTGTTTTTTTTTTTGGTGGAGAATTTATGATTTTTCCGGTGACCGGAAAAGCTGCAAATTTTGTGGGGTTTTAGAGAGAGGAAGGTTCTGAAGTATGCGAGATCTAGATGTGTGTTTTTTTGTGTTTTTGTTTGATTATTTTATTTATTGTTTGGATTAAAAAATGGATTTGATTTGTTTTGTTATGGAAGAACTGAAGAAGATGACCGGAGCCGGGAATCTTTCGTCCTTTGAAGTGTGTGTAGAAGGGACAAAAACATAATATTATTCGTAAACAAAACAACTAAACAAGTTCCAACAAAACTTATTCTATTTGTTTTTTTTTAACAATAAACTATAAAGTAAGGCTAGTCGGTGTGGGGACGGCCCTCGTCCGTCTAGCCTCGACGCCGTTCCCCAACATCATTTCCCTGGATCATCGTCGTTTTCAACATCTTGGCTAAGACGTTTGTGTCGGCCCTCCACCTCACCGATTAATGCCGTTCAACGGCTAGTTTTTTTTGTAAATCATTATCTTATTAAATGCAACGGCTACTTGTATAAAAAAAAATTATTTTACCTTTAAATACACATCTTTCACCCCATTTTATAAAATTCTCTCTCAACTTTAAAATTCTTCACTATTTTTTTATAAAATTTGCCATGGTTCATACAATCCAAACAACCCGAATCCGAACCCAAACCCAAACGTTTTCTCGGTACCCGACTACTATCCTACGATGAATCCGAGTTGGTCGTCATCGCAATTTTCTCTCAACACTTTCTCAGGTTTCCAACAAACCCCCAACACTTTCTCTCAAATGAGCCAAATGCAATCCA
The DNA here is from genome assembly GCA_947069175.1 of Scalesia atractyloides. Classification (NCBI taxonomy): domain Eukaryota; kingdom Viridiplantae; phylum Streptophyta; class Magnoliopsida; order Asterales; family Asteraceae; genus Scalesia; species Scalesia atractyloides. The sequence continues at coordinate 62,047,649 of CAMTDV010000019.1, forward strand.
TGCAACAAATGCAATCGTTGCAACAAATGTTAATGCGAAACCCGTTCAACTCACAATTTCAATCGCAACCACAACCTTCGCAACCATTGGTAGAATCGTCTCCCCATCCACAACCCGTAGAAGATAAAGTTGAAGAATGTGTTTCGGATACGCAACCCCAATCCTCGAAATGGAGAAAAAAGGAAGCGAGTGGTGCATCAAGCGGGTGACAAAGATCAACCATCGAGAGCCAAGTCTCAAACCTTGTTCAAAGATCGAGGAGGAGACGTTAGCTAAGGCGTGGATTAGCACATCAAAAAGCCCCATTATCGGTATGTAAAAATATAAAATTTTTACATTTTCTAAAAATATAGGTAACAACCAAACCGGTGATGGTTTTTGGAAAGAAATATTATGAAAGTTCCTTGCAATTATGGAACAAGGTTCGTATCGCGATATCGATTCCATCGCTTCCAAGTGGCGAAAGATGCATCCAGCCGTGAACCGATTTTTCGGGATATATAATAATTCATATGTTAATCTCCGTAGTGGGCAGAGTGACGAAGATGTTTTAAAGAGGCGATGCATAAATACGAAGATCAGCATTGGGTCGTTTTCCCACACGTCCGAGCATGGGAGGTTATGCGAACCAATAAGAAGTGGGCGCCGGTTCCAAACAAGGTTGCAAGCGCTAAACGAACAAAAACCTCGGAGACCGGAAGTTATAGCGCAGGGGGCTCGGACGCATGATGCCAATTAAATATAAACAACGAGCCAAAATTTGACGAAGAAGAGCACGTAGTTCTAGAGGAGGCACGTCCACCGGGCAGGGACAAAGCCAAAAAGGCAGCGACTGCAAAAAAACAAGCCGCAACGGGGGGGGGGGGGGCGTTCGAAAATGGACGACTTGATGGCCCAGTTCAAAGCATACACTGAGGTCACAGCCCAAAAGGCACAAGCGAAGCAACGTGAAGTGGACGAACGAGTTCGGTTGAAGCAAGAAAAGAACGAACTAAAAGAATGGGAGATAATGACAACCGATATCAAGTCGTATCCGGAAGAAGACCGTCCAATTTTGCGTAAAATTAAAGAAAAGATCGCTAAAAATGGAATTCTTAGGATTTTTCATTTTTACCATTCTAGTTTTTTTAAGTTATGTTTTTTTTATAAGTTATGTAATCTTTTTTTTCAATATTAATAATTTTATTTTATAACTTATTGAATATTAAAAAAACATGTTGAAATTTTAAGAAAAAAAATATTAAATTAAGTGGGGAGGCCCATCATTCATTTCTCTTGGTCCATTCTTGGAAATGCATCCTCCTTTGATGTTGACATGACTTGCCTCCTCCACACATAGTAGCCTAATCTCCTACTCTTAATTTTCTTTTTTCTTAAATAGAAATGTGTAAAAAAACTGGGTTTTTTTTTGTAAACTGAATTGGGTTGTAAACATAATTGGTTTGATCTACTTTCGTTAAAAATATTTGAAACATACTCAAACTGGTTTGAGTCATTAACGATTCAAGTTGGAAACCGAATCAGTTTTGAAACTTATTCAAATCGGTTTGGGTTATAAACTAGTGCCTATAACCAATATTAAGCAAGTAGTTTTTGAGTCAAGTTGATAGCGGTTTTGGTGACTGATGATATCAAAACCTATATGAAAAAAATTAGCAAAAAGATGGAAAATGAGGAGAAGAAGAGATGAGGAATTTTGTCGATATTTTTTCGTAGAGTAAATTGCCAAGATGGTCCCTGTGGTTTGGGAAGTTTTGTCAGTATAGTCCAAATGTTTCATTTATCCCCTGTGGGTTCAAAAAGGTTCCACCATTGCTATTTTGGTCCAGCTGACTTAACCCCATCCATTTTTTTCGTTAACTAGAAGGGCAATTCGGTCATTTTCTATGTTTTTTGGATAGTCCTCCTTATGTTAAAAATATTAGATAACTGAATTGCCCTTCTAGTTAATAAAAAAATAGATGGGGTTAAGTCAGTTGAACCAAAATAACAATTATGAAACCTTTTTGGACCCACATGGATAAATGAAACCTTTGGACTATACTGGCAAAACTGCCCAAACCACAGGACCATTTTGACAATTTACTCTTTTTTATAACTTTCAAAGGTAAAGAAAGAAGCTTAAAATAATCCTACACCAATCTCCCACTAATACATGACCCACTCTAATTTGTTTTAAACGGCAAGTAACGACGTGCTAACCACTATGATATCGGGCGTTGTAGTCAAGGTTGACTACTCGGCCGCCATCAGCTCCTTGGCTCTCTCAGATACCTGACCTCCACCCGCCAGTAGACACCATAGTAAAATACTCGGTAAAACTTCGCCTTCAATTCAAATCGAACCGGCGCCAACCGTACCTGGTCACAAAAAATCTCAATTGTTTCTCCAACCCCTACCTCATTAGCATGCCTCACTCTAATTAACTACCCAGTGACCAACTACTTAAAATACTAACATCAACGTCATGAACTTGCGAAAATTCTGGCAATTCAAGTGGATATGCACCATTGTTTTAACGTTATGAGTTACTCTAATAATTAGTTTTGTTAAAATTTATATATTATTTTGAATATGTAAATATGATAAAGTGTAAAGGAAGTTGATTACTCTAAAAAAATGTTTTGTGTTCAAAGTGTTTTAGACTCTAGATATAAAAATTGATGACTGAGATCTAAATGATAAAATTGAAAATTGTGTTTTATTTTTTAGTTACTAATTTGACTTGATATGGGTAATAGTGTCTTTTCATCGGGATTTTAAAAATAGAAATCATATATATTTCATTTAAAAGCCCACGATAAAATTTGTTTCTTTTTTCTTTTTTTTTATAGGAGATAATTAAAGAAGACAAGAAGTTGGCTTCTCTTTCCTTTTTTGTATGAGAATCATTATTTTTTTCATCGTGATTGTGTTTTTTTTAATAACAGTTACTGGAATATGGTTTGGCGAAAAAAAAAAACACAATGATAATGCAACATGATATAAATGCATGTCCGAAAACACCATGTGTTACGCATATGTTTTAAGTCATGATGTTTTAAACATCTAGAGCATTGTATTTCGATTCAAAGTCATGGTACTTTATTTCGACTGTTGTATTACAATTCAAGTCATGGTGTTTTAAAACTTGTACTATGATTCAAAAGTCATGGTCGTTTAACATCTAAAATGATTGTATTACTATACAAGTCATGGTGTGTTTAACATCTAGAAGGACATATTCGATTCAAGTCATGGTGTTTTATCATCTAGAATGAATGTATACATTTTAGATTTGCAGGTTCAAAACACCATGTGTTAATGCATGTATAAAATACTAGGTTGTAAAACATCATGAATTGAACTAAGACTTTATTAAAACACCATGTCATGTAAATATGTAGGCACACCATACGTGATTAAAACACCATGTATTGAATAAAACATCATTTTAAGAAATTTTTTGGAAACAAAGGTCATAAAAACCATAGATTGAACTATGATTTTATTAAAATATAGATTAACCAAAGAATTCGTTAAAAAATAAAACCCCTAAAAATCCTCTCCAAAACGCAACTGCCTTATTATTTTTCTTTATTTGCATTATCGACACAACTATACTAATACCCTTAATCTTTAATTTTAGTCAATGTCACACGTCCTCACCATTTTCCTTCTTACACTTCTTAGGTAGAGAGTCATTTGTACAGGAACCTTAACTTGTGCAATCAAGTTATACATCTATAAGCGATAAATACCAACTTTAGAGAATATCACACATGTAGGTAAGTGTACTTATCATATAGAGTATAACTTGAATAATCATCGGGTTGTGCACACATGAGTAGTGGTTTAGGAAAATTGTAATTACAACTTTAATAACCCAGTTAATCCAGAAAGATGAGGAGGTGACTATTAAATCTAAAGTGACGAATAACAAATTATATGAACAATTATTTAGATTCAATTTCTGATCATGAATTGCTAGACGAGCATACTGAAACCTTCTACTCTCTGTACAATATTAGGTTCATTTTAGAGTAAAGTACAGTTTCAGTCCCTTGGGTTTGCACCTAATCATAGGTTCAGCTCTCATTTGAAAATTTTCAACAGTCCGGTCCTGTGGTTGTTGATTGCTAGCAATCAGGTCCCTGGGACAAACGTGTATTAGCTGAACTTTGGGATTTATGTCAAAGACCTTAATGCCCCTAAGGGACTGAAAATGCAAGTTGAAATGTGGGGTCTTCTTTATAAGCTCTGAATTGAGAATCCACCATCATCCTCAATTCAAAGGAATATTCGATGATGCTCCTGAATATTATAGTGACGATGAATCCGGCGGTCAAGATCGGAGCTTTGAGAAGCAGATGACGGCGACATGGTTGCCTAGTGGATCCTCGTTGTCTGATGATGTGAGGAGTGAGATATTGGAGTTAGGGTTTCCAGATGATGGGTATAATTATTTGTCTCATTTGAGGGAAATTAGAGGCTCTGGTAGTGGTTCTTTGTTTTATCAGAATCCAAGGCCAGACCAGACCAGTTACCTCGTGATGTCAAGGTTGTTTCATGTTTTGTTTTGTTTGTTTTTGTTGTTTGGTGAGTATGTATTTAAGTACACATATAGTTGTTAAAGTAGCAACTGGATGTTATTTTTGTACTTTCCTTATTTAGAAAGTTGTATTCTCATTTCTATTTTTGAAAACTTGTATTCGTAATGTATTCAAATTCCACTTCCAAACTTGTAATCTGAGATTTTGATCACAATGGAAATTCACTTTTATACTTATATTTGTTGCACCTATGCTTATACACAATCAATCTTTGATACACATTGACATGTAAACCAAGACTTATTATACGCTTGAGTTATCATGTATATGTTCACGATACTCGCCACATACTTGCAAACACGTTTCGTACTTGAAAACATGTTAAAACATAAACTTTGGGCATAAAATGATAAACATATAGAAGTTCAGGGGCTAAAGTGTGAACAACCAAACTTGGGCGGTGAAAAGACCACGACGCGCCCCGTGGGTAAGTACCCCATTGCTCACCGCGGGGCGCGGGCAGGCTTAATCCACAGAAAGTTTTTTCCAGCTCATGGGTTGGCCAATTTTCACACCTCCATTCTCACCCAATCACCTTATAACTTCATTAAAACACAAATCCTACCTTACCATTATAAAACCAAGCCTCCTACACCTCCATTTCACTTTTCCAAACCCTTAAACACTCTCAAAACACTTTATAGTCAGCTGAATTGCAACTGAAGGCGGAATTCTCCTAAGTCCAAAAGTGAGCTTTCATCTCACTTTTCTTCATGTTTCTTCACTTCTTCTTCTTCTTGATAGCTTGGAACACGTCTAGGAATGTTTTCCACAAGTTTACCATGGTAAACTAAGGTGTAACATTGTAACATCCGTCAAAAAACGGATTTTACCAAACCCGCTCCGTTTATTAACCGAACAATCAGTTAAAAATTTCGTTGCATATTTAATGCCCAAATTATTTTTAAACGATACATAATTAATAAGTATATTGGAATATATAATTTGTTTTTGAAAAACTGTTAAAAATAATGAAATAAAAATAAAAAGCAGCTGCCGGGTTTCGAACCCGGGTCAGCCAGCGTTTCAGCAAACAACTTAACACTCAACCCTTCAACAACTGCGCCGCTTATGTTTCTTGTTCAATATTGAAGACAATTAATTCATAACATGAGTATCGAATTCAAAACCGACGCGCCTAATTGCAGTCGTCGGAAATCCCGACTAACTCGCCAAGTTTCGACGGTTACTTCCGTTTTAACGTAAACTTTAATCTCATCATCGGTTATAACCGACGCCTGAACCCGCGACACAAGCTATAACCCGGAAAACGTAATGACTTTGAATCAAGCCTGAAATCCGACTCTATACATCTCGATTCCTCCCTATAAATTCACCCACAATCCACTGGTAGCCTTTTTGCTCAAAACCGCACCCTTTCTCGACGAAAACTCACTCGCCGGAAAATACCTGCAAATCGCCGGAAAACCGAAACCTTCACTTCTGTGCCTTACTGAACCCCCAGAGCTTATACCGAAGTCACCCACATTTATCTCAAGCTCGTTGAAGACTCTCTGCCGCAAGACATACATCGCCGGAAGTTTCTGCTGTCACCGGAGTTCCGCCGGAGAAACAGAGGAGTCCAATTTCGGTATATCTAACGCTTAGTCTTTCATTCTTTTCATTTATCTCACCTATAATTAATCATAACACACTAAAGAAACTTGATAAAATCGATGAATCAGTCGGATGTTAGTTCTGGTTAAATCCAACGAAGAAGACGAAGTTTGCTGTTGTCTATAAGTTTAATTTAAATCACGATATAACTCGGGTTAGACACACAGTCCAGCGGTGGACTGTGTGCACATTAAACACGCTTACGTCTCGAGTTCGAATCTTGTCCCACGCACCTTCGCCCTAATAAAAATGTTCTTTTTTTTAACCGAACCGGAGTCACAGCGTAAGATGTTAAGTTTAATAATAACCGGAATAATAACCAAGATAGACACACAGTCCAGTGGTGGACTGTGTGAATGTTTAATCACAGGACACGAGTTCGAGTCCGGGCTACCACACCGGTCCGGACAATTATTAAACTTTTTATTTAAGACAGAAATGAAAATATTTAGTTTGTATATAAGTATAATAAAAATCGGTTTATTTAACAAGTTAGACACACAGTCCAGCGGTGGACTGTGTGTTAACTCAACCCACAGGTCCCGGGTTCGAGACCTGTGGAGCGCCCCGGTTCAATGCTTTAAAATTGTTTTTAAAATAAATGATTTTCTGTTTAATTCAATTAATATATAAATATAATTAAAAACAGAAATATTTCGGGTTAGACACGTAGCTCAGTTGGTAGAGTTGCGTGCACGCGTACGGGAGGTCTCGGGTTCGAGCCTCACCCAGCGCACACAATTACACATACGAACCGGTCAACAGTCAAAGTCAACAGTCAACGGTCAACGGTCAACGGTCAACGGTCAAAAAAGTCAACATTTATTTATTATTTTTATTTATTTATTTTAATTAAAAATCAATTAAAAATACTTAAAAATAACATTTTTAAGGTTAGAAAATAGCCTTAAACTCACAAAAATACACCCAACAATCCTACTAAAATGGATTAATAAAACCCGTTTACTTACCGAACCATTATGCCATTATCTAGGTTAGTTTCACTCGTAGTTAAAACCAACTTCGCGTGCATTCAACATTATCAACCGAACGCACCCAATGTGAGTGAATCTTACAACTCCCCTTTTTAATTACACGTTTTGGGGTGTGTCATGTGTCACAAAATTAACTCGCTTATTTAAACTTGTGCCATACCATATTGTGATCTAAACTTAGATTGTATATATATTGCTTGTAGTCATGTATTTCATTTTGTCAATTTATATGCAATTCATTCATTAGGCCCATCAGTTCCTCGTGAGAGACGAGTTGAGCAACGCGCGCCTCAAAACAAATCCATTATTGTTCGTGTGTGTATTATTTAGTTTATATTGTTTGTAGTTATATATTTTATATTGTCAAGTTTATGCAAATCATTCATTAGGCCCATTAGTTCCTCGTGAGAGACGAGTTGAGCAACGCGTGCCTTGAAACGGTCTATAATTGTTCATGTGTGTATTATTTAATATTAATTGATTGGTGAATAAGTTTACAACTAGTTTTACTCATGTGTGGTTGTGCACTTTATTTTACAATCAATTAAATAAACTTGTTCAAATGTTTTTCATAGGATTCACTCGCCAACTTTTTGTTGATCCAAAAACCATTTTTACACATGATACAGGTGAATAGGATGAAGCAAGGAAAACATAGGAAATGCCTTAGAAGAAAACAATGAAGCCTAGATTGATGTTTAGGACATGATGTAATATTGATTGTAATTTTCCATTAAAGTGTATTAATGAATATGAAACGTTAAAATAAATGTCATGAACTTTGATGATAACCCAATCATGCCCCGATCACCTTTTCTGCTGCGGGTCGGGGTGTGACAAACATCATCATTTTAAGGTCAAACTTTCTGTTTTTGTGTTATCTTTCACCAACTTTTCATAAACTCATTCATCTTGTGAGAATCTTGCACCTACCATGCTTCTAATCAAACCTATAGCTATGGTTCTTGAGAATGGTTGATTCTCATAAATTTAGAGGCCTAGACACCTCCCAAACTTTTTGTTCTAATAAAGTTTCAAACAACCTACAAGTGTTGATACCATCCAAGTTCATCATCATCAATATGGTGAAACTTATGTTTGGTGAAAGTGTGAACCATGGAAGTCTTGACTTTCTAACTATGTTCCACTCCCTCACTTGATGATTTGTTAGTTTATATTTCATACCACTAAATCTCAAACAATTTCCAACAAAGGGACGAGACTACATCACGTCACCAAACATTCTCCATGTTTGGGATGCACGCATCTAGCTTGCTCACTTGGTTGTTTTAGATTTAGTAGTTTATGTTCTTGTCCTTACATTCATGACCAACCAAAATCATCAACAAGTTGATATTGTGCTTTGGTGAATCACGAGGTTTAATGGATGCTAATCATCCTACCTCCTTGCATGACCATTTTCATGGTACCTTAATTTACACTTTACTATGACTTATAAATCGCCCTCTAAATTCCGAATCCAATCAAATTAATCAAATCCGCAACTCACACATCTCTGTTTCCCATCTTAGGGTAACTTCAGTGTTCTTAACTCAAAACTCGTCAAACTCACGTACGCGGGAATTACTACGCAAACGGTGAGTATACTCGATCCCATTACACACTTTGGGTGCAACATGTACACAAATATATACAAATCACATACTCAGGATTAAACTTGTTTATGAAAATACTATATCTGTTATAAACATGATACTTGTTACATTCTTGTTACTACATGCCATGCTTAAACTTGTGTTCTATATGCTCATTAACTTTGTGTGCCTACCTTAATGATTATAGCGCTATAGGATTAACGCATTGTCCGTAATCTTGTGGTATTGTTAAGTAAACTATTTTACAGCCTTGTCGTTTCGGCGAGAAGGATACGCACGATTGCAGTACACTTTAGTTTGACTTATAGTTAACACATGCTAGTATGTTAAATAACAAGGTACGCAAATTACCATGTTAGATACGAGACTTTTAAGACACCATTATGCTATGTAATCAAACTTGTATACTCGCCAACTTTGTTGATTTTATTTTAATACATGTTACATTAAACTAGTTGATGACGAACGAAGAACAATATTTAGAGTGGACTAGGAACATACCTAAACTTTAATTTATGTTTTGTTTCATGTTGTTACGTTATTTGCTCTATGTTGTATATTCCTTTCCAAAACAATGTAAGTTTCCCTTTTAGTATGAATGAAATTTAAGTTCCTTAATTATCGTCACAATTAGCAAGTTATGATGTCTCGAGCAATCATGTTTTCGTCTCACTCCAATGTTTCTGCCATCGCTTGGGGTGTGACACGTGATGTAGCCTTGTTCCTTTGATGAAATCGTTTGAGACTTAGTGGCATGAAGATAACAAATTAAAAAGTGGGGTAGTGGAACAAGATTGGAGAGCCAAATCTTCCATGGTTCACACGTTCACCAAACACAAGTTTCATCATATTGAAGATGATGAACTTGGATGGTCTCAATAATTCTAGTTTACTTAGAACCTTGTTAAATAGAAAGTTTAGGAGGTGTTTATGTAACGCCTCGTATCTTCGTAATTCTATTTTAAAAATGTTCGTATTCGTATTCTAATTTTAGAAACCATAAATTCGTATTTTAATTTCAATCTCACAATTCGAGGCGTTAGCATAATAAAATTCATATTTTATTCATATTTTTTTATCACACAACCGATCATTTAAATACGTACTTATACGCACATCCTCAATACTTGAATTATACTTTTATACTTTTTATATACTCAATTACATAATATATACTCAAGAAATACCCAGAAATATACCAATCATCTTTCCACCCCATCAATCCTCTCCCCCTTTTTTAACCAATCATATTTCACCATTTTCCACATCCTTTCTCCACCAATCATCTTTTCAATCCTCTTTCACCTTTTTTAACCAATCATATTTCACCATTTCAATCCTCTTCTACCTTCTTTAACCAATCATATTTCATCAATTTCCACCTTCTCTACCTATAAATACCAACCTCCTTCTACCATTTTCTTCACACCATTCTTCTCTCCATCTGCTCTAATTATCTCAATCTCTCTAAATCAAGAATTCTAAGAATTCTAAAAAGACACTAAGTGTTCTAACCATTCTTCTCTCAACCTCTCTACTTCTCTCAAATCTTTCAAGCAATGAAGAGAACTCTAAGAGTTCTAAAAGAAAAAACTAAGTGTTTTAAAGGAAGCTTGAAGTCCAACCTCCAACTCTTCACGGAATCACCAAAGGAAGCTTTGCAAAACGGTGAGCTACTCGACCCTTTTTACGCTTTAACGCATTTTTGGGTGCAACATGTATACAAAATCCACTTTACGCAATCCATTATAATTAAATACTTAAGCCATCGAACACCTTCATTGTTATGCTTAGGTAGTTCATGATTGTTAGTTTCAACTTGTATTCTCATGATATTGTTATGCTTAGGTTGTTATGCATGCTAGTTAAAGATTTTGATTATATATACTATTTGCCATGAGTAAGTTATTTATGTATGCTCGTTTCAACTTGGATATAAAATGCCATGTGGATTTGAGACAAACTTTTATACATAAACTTTTATTCAAACTTGTATGCTCGCCACTGCTTTTGTATTGATCCATGCTTTTATTACATGTTGCAGGATTGTGACAGATGAATCTAGTAGGATTGCATAGAAACACATTTAAATTTTAATGTTCATTGTATTGTAATTTATTTTCAATCCCGTTGTATCTCGATTCCAATACTTGTACAAAAATCATTGTAATGAAATGAAATTTAATTATTTGAATACTTATTGTACATTATTCATTTTAGACTTATGGTGTTCCTAGTTCAAGCAACGTAAAAAGTAATTATTAAATACTTGTCACAATTAGTGTTATGAAGTCTTTGCAATCTCGCTTTCGTCTCATCCCGATGTTTCCGCCATCGGTCGGGGTGTGACGGTTTAGCCCTCTAAACTTATGAGAATCAACCATACTCAAGCCCCATAACCATAGGTTAGGTTAGGAGCATGGTAGGTGCAAGATTCTCACAAGATGCTTGAGTTTATGAAAAGTTTATAAAGGATAACATCAAAACAGAAAGTTGGACCTCAAATTGGTGATGTTCCACCTTATTTTACCATGGTAAACTTGTGGAAAACATTCTTAGAGGTGTTCCAAGCTTTCAAGAAGAAGAAAAGATGAAGAAACATGAAGAAAATGAGGTGGAAGCTCACTTTTGAACTTAAGTAGAATCTGCTTAAACTTGTGATTTCAGCCGATTTGAGAGTGTTACGAGAGTGTTTGAGGGTTTGGAAAAGTGAAATGGGGGGGGGGGTGTGGGAGGCTTGGTTATATAGTGGTTGGTTAGTGTTAGAGTTTAAATGAGGTTGGAAAGTGATTGGGGAAGAAAGGAGGTGAGAAAGGTGACCAACCCAGATTAAGAAAACAACTTTCAATGGATTAAGCCTGCTCGCGCCACGCGGCGAGCAAGGAGTTACTTGCTCGCGGGACGCGGCGTGCTCTTTCACCACCCAAGTTTGTTTTTCACACTTTGGCCCCTGAACTTTGGTTTGTTTGATATTTGAGTTATAAACTTATGTTTTTGCTACTTTTCAAGCATGGTAAAGTACCAAAGTGCAAGTGTGATGTATGTATAATTGACGTTCCAAAAGTATAATGAGTCTCAGTTTCGCTTTAAATGTGTAGTGGAGGATTGTTTGAAAAACGAACAAGTGTGGATATTAACATGATAAGTATAAAACACGAATTCCATTAAGCTTAATGCCTCAGATTGTGAGATTGAAATTGAAATACGAATGTAAGGATTCTAAAATAGAATGCGAATACGAACTATCTAAAAGTAGGAATACAGAAATGCGGGGCTTTACATTAATAATAGTGATGTTGTTTGATTAAAGGTACTTAAAAGCATCACATATTTACATACTTACTACTTACTAATGATGTTTTTAAGAATATTTAAATCGTTGGGAAGATTTGCATGTATTAGATGTAACTAACTAGAATTAACAATGCTTTTTTTCCATGTTGAACATCAATATTCTGGTTCCAAGATGTTCTTGCTTTTGTCGATGCAGGACATGCACAAGCTAATAGATTCAGAAGTTTAACTAGAGGAGGAGGCTTTAGAAACGAATCTGACTGACGATATTGATGCAAATGGGTACTTTATCACAAATAGTAGTTTGGATGCTAAAGTAGAGATAAGAAAATACTTAGACATGGATTTCAGGCTTTAGAAAGAAGTAGCTAATGATGTAATTGGACAGGATTCGATACGCTTGATGAGGTATATGATTTTTACAATCGCTACGCATTTGTACATCGTTTCCCGAATGTGACAATGTCTTTAAATTAATATTATTTTTTCTAAAACAAGATGTACATAACACAGTGGATTTACAACCTCAATTAGGGGAGGAAACTTTAATGACACGAACGTCAATCTTGGGTTTGAGAAAGATGAAGATAATGACGTAATGAGAATGAATTTTGATAGTCCTGATGATACATATGAGTTTTACAACTATTATGCCTTTTTACATGGATTTGGAATACACATTTTCCAAACTTTTAGAGATAAGACGACAAATGAACCTTATCAAGAGAAATACGTATGCAATAAACAAGGTTTAACGATTAAAAGTGTAACAGTTCCACTGGGCATGTTAAGAAGCGTCGCAGGGATTTATGGATAGGATGTGAAGCATTTCTTTGGATTTCTAAAAGTAAAGATGGAAAAAAATATGTTTAATGATGTACACAATCATGAGCCAACCGTTACTAAAAGTCAACAGAATTTAGCCACTAGATATGGGTCAATTTGAAGAAATTGATGGGCAAAATAATTCAACAGAAGTAAACAAACAAATATATTCAACCATTCAGCTAAAATAACTACAACAACAAGATCATGAATATTTTTATTACAAGGAGCATGTCTACACAACTCGGAAGAATCGTTACAAGATAATCACCTGACTAAACCAGAACCAAGATATTTAACCCCTAATATATTGCTGCATATTTCAAGCTGACTGTAGTTTTTGCACCAAGGTAAGCAATTATGCAATTGTTTCTTGGGCTAGAACTTGAGTGCATTTCTCGTGCCTAGGAGTTTTGCGTTCCCATTTAATAGAATTACTTTAAGTCTTCAGCTCTTCCTTTCTTGTGAAAAGATACGATAGTTGAAATGTTATGGTAAATCAAGTCAAACTAAAAATCGTCGTCAATTTCAGTTAATGTACCATGGTGTTGTATGGGTGAACTTGTGCGCAATCAATGTAAAGCTAAAATAGGAACCATCGGCCATGGCTGGGTGGATTCGTCACTCTAGAAATGTTCAAGTAACTTATGATGTGAAATATATGGTGGCGTTGATCAAGGGACAACATCTCAAACGTTAAAAAAGATTTAAAAAAGACGATTATCAGATACCATCAGTAAGTCATATTTTACAAGCTTCAAAGTAAAGCATTTCGTCAAACACATGGAATGCAATTGAGTTGTGATTGTAAATTAAGAATTTCTTGAACGGAAGTCGTCTTGGACGTGTTCGAATGATTGGCAATGGGGAATAACCCTTATATTTTGTCTAGAAAATCATAATAAAAACACACCACTCAAAATTTCTTCTTTTCCTTCTTATGAGTTCCTCTTAAGATCTACGTATGATTTCACTTAGACAATCCAACTCAAAGGACAGGATTAATTGGTTTAATGATTTAATCAATTTAGGGAAAGTAAACAAAGTTCATATGAAATCGCACAAACATGATTGAAATCGCTGGAGATGAAAAATCAATTGAAACTACAGATCGATGGCTCGCTCGCCCGTTGCAGATCCTCGAATCGATAGGTAATGAAATTGGGTATTCAATCAAACACGTTAAATTGAAAGAACGACTGGAACTATTGTGATGAGAAAGCGATGGAAGAGGAGACGAAAAAAGAAATAATAAATAAAGAACTTCAGTTTTTTTTTTAAATCAAAACTCCATAGTTTTGATGGTTTCACATGTAAGGTTTGGTGCTTAACAACACTATATTCACTTTCCCCAATAATAATTAAATAATCACCAACAAAACCCCAACCAAGCCTTTACCATAACCATGGGCGGACACACATAGAGTGGGTCGGGGTCCCAGGACCCCAATCTTTTAAAAAAAATCAATAGGTGCGATATATTAAATGTTTAAGGACCTCAAAAGAATAATTAGTTGGACCCTATAGTGTTAATAGTGAAGTTGATGAAGTGGTAAATCCCCATGTTTATTAATCCAAATGAAAACTAGGGTAAACACAATATTTTTTTAAATCGTTGCTACTCCCCTTCAACAGATAAACGCAATATTTTTTAGTCTTATAACTTCAATTTTGCTTATGTTTAGTTGTTTGAAGATTTATGACTATGGATGTTAAATAATAATAACATGTAAATATTTGTGTGCTAAGACTTGAATTCAAAAGTTGTTACTTAGTTTCTTAGAACATGAATTTTAGGGCTCATTATGCACTGATCATTGATTTTTTTGGTAGAATTTGTGACTTTGTATGTTTTTATTAACTCGAACGACGCCGTATTTTTATTATGTGTTTTCTAATGTGTAATGATTATATATTTTTGTTCTAACATTGTATTTTATTATGTTTCTCGGCACGACCCGACCCGAACGACCGACCCGAAAATTCTAGCATTTGGTTGTAAAATATATGAACACAGAAAAAATTGGACCCCATGGAAAAAATCCTAGGTCAGCCACTGACACGACAACTCTTTTAGGAATTTCTAAGTGATGAAAAACTACGTATCGTTTACGTGACAATACTTTATTTATAACCAAGCACTCGTAACTAATAGTCTGTGCTAGTAAGATTTAGTGGTGCACAAATCAGGTTTTTTTAACACCTGGTTCCGGGTATGACCGGGTTCTATAAAATCAGGTATTGACAATACTCGGGTCGGGTCCGTGTCCGGGTTTTACACAAAAAATGTATACCCTATATACTCGGGTTTGGGTAGGGTCCAGGTCGGGTATTCTAATACCCGGGTATTATAATACCCTACTTCCGGGTTCGGGTAGGGTCGGGTATGGAACGGGTTGGGTTCGGGTATGCCTCTGGTATGAATCGGGTTTGGTTCGGGTATGGCACGGGTAGTCATTTTTTTTTGCATAAAACATAGAAATATAAAATGAAAAACCTTTTTATTTCATAAAACATAGAAATACATTACACCTAGATAATCATAGAATCGGGTCGAATAAGATGATGAACATAGATAGCTTCGAAAAATTTGATCATCTTTGTTTATTGTTTGTCTCGAGGATAACACTTGCGGTTAAACCAAAAATCAAAGACCCCTTTTATAGGGTATAGAGATACAATGTAAACCAAAAAACCGTCAAAATACACTTTCTAACGGCTATATAGCCGTTACCAAAGTACAAAACTCTAAAAAACACAAAAAAAAAAAAAAACGAAAAAACATGAACAGGGTATTGGAAAACCCAGACCGGGTATTGAAAAAACCCGGTTCCGGGTTCGGGTTGAAACCGGGTATTCGTAAAACCCGGGTTGAAAACGGGTATAAAAAAACCCGGGTCCGGGTTCGGGTTTTATAACAGAAATGCATACCCGACCCCTACCCTATGGGTAGGGTCGGGTTCGGGTGCGGGTATAAAAAACCCGGGTTTTATATTACCCGGTTCTGGGTTTTTTTTTTTCGGTTCCGGTTCGAGTTTTTTGTGCACCACTAGTAAGATTGCATGTGATCGTTATGCTATGGTTGTTCAGCCCATGAGCCACGATTCCAACTATGGGCTCAAGCTTCGGGTTCGGGTATAAAAAACCCGGATTTTATATTACCCGGTTCCGGGTTCAGATTTTTTGTGCACTACTAGTAAGATCGCATGTGATCGTTATGCTATGGTTGTTTAGCCCATGAGCCATGATTCCAACTATGGGCTCAAGCTTCTGGAATCAAGGAACAATGGAATATGAGTAGAGATGGGCATAAAAACCGGTTCCGAACCCGAACCGGTAGAACCGAACTGGAACCGGTTCCAGTTCCTACCCGACAGTAAGTAGAACCGGTTCCGGGTTCAAAATACCCGTTGGTTCCAACCCGGTTCCACAATTTTACCATTTGAATCGGGTAGTAACCGGTTCCTAACCGTACCCGGTTCCTACCCGTACCCGGTTCCTACGTGGAACCGGTTCGTGACCGTTATAATATTACCGTTGGAACCGGTTATAGCCGTTAAAAATGTTACCGTTGGAACCGGTTCCTGACCGTTAGAACCGATTCTATATATATTTTTTGAAATCTATTGTTTAGCACACAATTTCTCATATCTATTCTTCTTGTTACATTTCTTTCTTGTTCTTTTTCACATTCTAATCAACAAATGGCCTCAAAGAGTTCCAAAAACGCAAATTCCCAATCCGTTAACAATGTTCCTCAAGATCAATCGGTTCCATATGTGGTTGGAACATTGTCTCATAATCGCAGTAAGGAAGTTTGGAGCAATTGGGAGTTGGTCGAGATGAGTGACGGCTCGCAAAAAGCTCAATGTAAACATTGTGGATCGTTATTAGCCAAGGAATCGAACTCAACGTTAACGAAGCATATTAATAAGTATTGCAAAGTTTTAAAGGAAATGACATCCGGTCAAGTTCCACTATCCAAAGATGGTACCATTTTTCGTTATGAGCAAAAATTAGCTCGCGATCGGATGGCGAAGTTGGTGATACAAAAAGCGTTGCCGTTTGGACACTTCGACGACCCCGATCTTACAAATCTTATTCGGGAGACGCTACAACCTCGCTATAAACATGTAAGTCGTCGCACTTTAAAACGTCTTTGTTTAAGTTTATGGGAAAATGCAAAAAAGATTTAATTGTTTTTTTAAGAATTTAAAAACTAGTGTAAACCTAACTAGTGATGTGTGGTCGGCTCCACATGGTTTACCGGAATCGTACATATGTGTCACCGCTCATTGGGTTGATCCCGATATATGGCAAATGATGAAGCGTACGATTGCGTTTGACGAGTTTCCTTCTCCTCATACGGGAGAAAATATTTATAAAATTATAAATGGCACAATAATTAAATATGGTTTAGAAGATAAATTTTTTTCAATATCCTTTGATAACGCTTCAAACAACACAACGGCGATTGAAAAATTAAAGTTGAAGTACAAACCAATACTTGATGGTGTTTTTTTTCACACACGATGTGTTGCACATATTATTAACTTAGTAGTGCAAACCGGTTTAAAAGATCAATTTGTATCGGATTTTATTATAGCATTTAGAGCTATGCTCCAAGATGTTTTCAAAAGTGGAAAAGAAAGATATCAAGAATATAAAAAACTTTGTAAAGATGTCAACCAAAAAATTATTGGACCGAATTGGGATATACCGACTCGTTGGAATTCAATTTGTCATATGTTTGAAATGGCTATAAAGCAAATGGGCACCTTAAAATCTTTTCATACAACTTTAAGTGATGAGTACCTTGTCGTCCCCTTTCCCGACACGGCTTGGGAAAATATTAATAACCTAAGTACTTTTTTACAAGTTTTTAAAACTACAACGACTTTGATTTCCGGTGTTTATTATCCTACTAGTTCTAAAGTTGTGGACCAATTGTATTTGATAACAACTAATTTTAAAAAGTTTGAAAATTCTAGTGACATGTTAAGGAATATGACGAGACCAATGATTCAAAAATTTTAAAAATATTTTTTAGAATTACCACCCGTTTTTCTATGTGCCGCTGCTTTAAATCCAGCTTTAAACGTAACGGGTGTTGAAGCTTTAATTGATGAAATTTATGACAGGTTGGATATGCATGAGAAGGATCCAACTTTAAAAGCAAAAACAAAAAAAATATTCAATGAGTGTATGGCCAAACTTTATGATCATTATTTAAAAAAATATGGTGAAAAAAATCATACAAATTTGTTTGAGTCTCGGTCCACGGCCTCTAACGATGAAACAAGCGGGGATCCACTTATAACCATGTTGAATGTCGTTAGAGACGAGACCGCTAGACAACAAAGGGGTAGTGAACCAACAAGTGAACTTGGGAGATATAAAAAAAATCAGTATTCGCTTACTATGACCACCGAGGAGTATAGGAAATTTGATGTTTTGGCATGGTGGAAATCGAAAGAATCCGAATACCCGATTCTAGCCACCATGGCTCGTGATATACTAACGGTCCAAGCTTCCACGGTAGCTTCGGAAAGTGTGTTTTCTCTTAGTGGCAGGGTTTTGTCAATTAGAAGAACAAGACTAACTCCGGAATCGCTAGAGATGGCAATATGCTTAAAG
This sequence comes from Scalesia atractyloides, assembly GCA_947069175.1. NCBI lineage: Eukaryota > Viridiplantae > Streptophyta > Magnoliopsida > Asterales > Asteraceae > Scalesia > Scalesia atractyloides. The sequence goes on from CAMTDV010000019.1 coordinate 62,066,225, forward strand.
GACCATTTGGATGCCGTTGATCGTGTTCAACATAAAACTAGTCTAGAAGATGAAGTTGAGTTAGAGCATAAAATTGTTGATGAAGAGGAGGACGAAGAAGTGGAGACTAACGATTCGGACGACGATTGTACCGAGGTACCCGCACCTAAGAGAAACTCGTCGGAAAGTGTTGCACCTGCCGCTAGTAAACGATCAAAGAAATAAAATCTTACTAGAACCGGTTCTGAGTAATTTTTATTTTTTTTTGTAACCGGTTAATTTTTTTTATATATTGTAACCGATTAATTTGTTTTTTAATTTTAACCGATTATTGTTACTATTTTTATTTATCAATATAACTAATAATAAAAATCAAACATAATAGAAAGAAACATTACACAAACTTTATTAAAACACCAACGATAACATTTATCAGGAACCGGTAAGTAGGAAGGGGTTTATATAAAAAAAACGATTTTTTAATCAGGAATAACATTTTATAAGGAACCGGTTCTGAACAGTAGAAGTCAGGTTTTACTGTCAGGAACCGGTTCTGAACAGCAAAAGTCAGGTTTTTACTGTTCAGAACCGGTTCTGAACAGTAAAGTCAGCTTTTTACTGTCAGGAACCGGTTCGAACACTATCAGGAACCGATTCCGCACCATACCCGGTTCCACACCATACCCGGTTCCATAATACCCGTACCCAATTCTACATGGTTCCATATTCTTGGGTGTGAACCCGGGTAGGAACCGGACCCGGTTCCACACCATACCCGGTTCTAATGACATCCAAGCAGAACCGGTTCCGGGTTGGAACCGGTTCCAGGTAATAATAAAATCCGATTATACCCATCTCTAAATATGAGTCATATATCATTTTATTTTATTTTATTTTATTATAAGCATTTGTGACTAACTCAAAACACTATTTGTATTATATTCATTTTATTATAAGCATTTGTGATAAAATGACAAATGATTTAATAATATCATAACATCATTGATAAACTTTTTACTTTTAAGTGCTTTACTATTACTTAATGATTAATGATGATTAACTGTGTTAAATTTAAAAAAACATCCATCTTTTTAACTTGTTTCTTTTTCTTTTTACAAACAGTTAGCACTATACAAGAATTGATTTATACAGAATTTAATGAAAATATGGAAATATGAAGTTTATACAGCATAGGTTTACAATATATTCAACTTCCAAAGAATCATAAAGAAATGTCCGGTTAGAAATTTTCATTTGGAACTAAGCATGAATCATAGTTGTCAAAGGCGTAAAGGACCTTGCGCCTCAATGCAAAGCGTTTAAAAAGCGAGGGCGTTTTAGTCGAGCGTTTAGTATAAAATACAGTTTTTAGGGATTTTAGACATCTTTTAGGCTTCTTTAGCGCTAGTTTAAGTTGTTTTAGGTTGTTTCCAGGCTTATTTAGGGTTCTTATAGTTGTTTCAAACATGTTTAAACCCGTTCAAACGATTTTTGGCCGGAATTTCGTTGAAATTTGGCCTGAAAATGCGCCCGAGGACCTGAAAGTGAGGCTTTTGAAGCGAAGCGAGAAGGCTGGGATGAACCTAGGCATGCGCCTGAATGAGCCTTGACAACAGAGGCATGAATGATAAAATAGGTTTAGTAGTATGTTTTAGTAGCTAATTAGACATGCCAAACTGATTAAGACTAGTTGGTATCCAAAGACTTGTGCTTGATTCGTATGATTTAACTACTATAAGCTGGATGACAAAACCCGATTATATTAGCGAATATAACACAGAAAAACAATTGGGGTTTCTCTTGGAGGTGCCTAACTCGACCATCTAATAGTCTGGTAGTGGTGCACAAATCGGGTTTTTTGAATACCCGGTTCTGGGTATGGAATCGGGTTCGGGTACGACCAGGTTCTACAAAATCGGGTATTGACAATACCCAGGTCGGGTTTTATACAAAAAATGTATACCCTATATACCTGGGTTCGGGTAGGGTCCGGGTCGGGTTTTCTAATACCCGGGTATTATAATACCCTATTTCCGGGTTCGGGTAGGGTCGGCTATGGATCGGGTTTGCCTCGGGTATTCATTTTTTTTTGCATAAAACATAGAAATATAAAATGCAAAATCTTTTTATTTCATAAAACATAGAAATACATGACAGCTAAATAATTATAGAACCGGGTCGAATAAGATAAGATGATGAACACAAATAGCTTCGAATAACGTGATCGTCTTCGTTTATTATTCGTCTCAAGGATAACACTTGCGGTTAAACCAAACATTAAAGACCCCCTTTTATAGGGTATAGAGATACAATGTAAATAAAAAAAATGGTCAAAATACACTTTCTAACGGCTATATAGCCGTTACCAAGGTACAAAACTCGAAAAAACATCAAAAAATGAAAAAACCTTAACATGGTATTGGAAAACTCGGGCCAGGTATTGAAAAAACCCGGTTCCGGGTTTGGGTTGAAACCGGGTACTCGTAAAACCCGGGTTGAATACGGGTATAAAAAAACCCGGTTCCGGGTTCGGGTTTTATAACATAAATGCATATCCGACCCCTACCCTATGGGTAGGGTCGGGTTCAGGTATAAAGAACCAGGGTTTTATAATACCTCGGGTTTTTTCGGGTCCGGGTCCGGATTTGGGTTTTCTGTGCACCACTATAGTCTGGTTTATCAAGTGGGTCTTAAAAACCTAATAAAACATGACTTTAATTTACTAGTAGATGGAAATTATTTCATTTTTATAAAAATTAACTCAACACAAAAAAGAAGTGAACTTTATGTAAGATTTACCGCATGTAATCATGTTCAAACGTAAAGGACAACATTGGAATTTTTAAAGTTAAAGGACAGCGCATGCAGAAACTTTGAAACACAAAAGACGGAAAATGAAATTTTCTCTATTTTTTTTACTCACATGAGTGTACTATGTCAAGCTTGAACTTAATACATGGAGCTGAAAATTGGTCAAGCTTAAGGTTTAGACATAGGGTTGGCCCATTTGCTTTCCAATACCACTTCGAACGGCTTTTGCAAGTCTATTGACACAATCGTTTTGTTAAATCAATTAGAATTAACCAGTTAAACGACTTAAATCAATTTTGACTATTCTAATTATTTATTGGATTGTCTTGTAAATATGTGGTGCAAAGGACTTTTAAGGAATTCTTGAAGGTATGATGACCGATTAAACAAGTTTTCACTTTCAATGCATCCAAACACGTCGCATAAGATTTTAACACATATTACGAAAAGCGTCACATAATATTTTAACATATATTACGAAAATCATTTCCTCTCCAATACTACATCTATTTTCAAACACCATTTAAACAAATAATATAAATATATTATTATTACGTGAGAGAGTGATAGAGGTCCCACCATCACCGTTTGCTTGTATATGGAATTTCTCACGTGAAAGTGCGCGCCACCAACATAGTCCACCTCCAATCGGGATGTTCGGATTCAAACGCCACCTAGGCATGGCTGTGCGTTTCTTTGCATGTGAGTTGCTCTAATGAATTTACGTGCAAACTACAACATTTTATTATTATTACTACTACTTCGTGTTTTTTGGACTACCATACAGTACAAAATAATAATTCATTATATTCTCATATGGGTAATCAAACTGAACAATGAAATGGTAATGATTTATTTTATTGCCTTGTCCATAACATTTCTGGTCCATTCCATTTTCTTGTTCATTTGGTTACCTCATACAAAACACACCTTAACTGTGATTCTATAATAAAGAGAGTTGTTCTTTGGGATCCCTCTAGTAGAACTCTAGAAATATGTATGCTTGATATGTTAGATTGGATAAGTATACCTACTATCAATTGGCCTCGTAATACAACTTTAATAGCAATAGATAAGTTTACATATTGGTTTGCTTTTTAATAGGATATGATTATAGAGAGGCTTGAAATTCAGCAGGCGACACCTAGATTCATACTTCAAAGCCTAAGTGAAATTTGGAAGGTGGAAGTGATCGAAATCGCCCACAGGGGTAACTATGGGTCGGTTTTAAACTAGAACAAAAAAATCTTAGTTTTTTCGGCTTTATAATTTGGCTTGTAATTTTTGAGTTGAAAATTTATTGGCCAAATAATAAATTTAGAGAAAAAAATCGGAATTAAATCCGTTTGCTAATCATTGATTAATTGATTTCTAAAGTTTTGAGCTAAAATATTTTAGTTAAACATATTTTGTCAACAGCGCGTGAGGCGAGTGTCTAGGCGCTGAGGCGCATTAAATGCGCTGCGACTGGTAAGGCGTAATTTCTAGCATAATTCAGGCTAAAAGTTGTCTAAAACCCGTAAAACATCTTAAATGAGCCATAAACAAGTTCTAAATAACCCTAAAACATCCTAAAGTAGCCCTAAACAAGCCTGGAACATCTCTAAACCCCTAAAAGGGTAGTATATACTATGCGCCTTATAGTTAAGAATCTAACAGCCTATGACAATCGCTACTCTTAGGCTATGCGTAATGGTCATTATAGGGGTGTGAAGGAGCTTGACAACGCCCCCAACACCACCCCTTGGGCGTTTTAGGTGTAACACTCCACCCGTAACCCGGGTGATTATGCACAATTGATACACTTACAGCTGAAGCAAACTGAACTTTCATTAAATAGTCTGAGTACAACACTTTATTTATTTACAATAGTCAACATCTAGGAACTTCTAGATCTTCATATTTCAGTTGTCTTCTCTCTATTCCTAAGAGTGTCTCATTGATTTCCTCTGACATGTATACTCAAAACGACGTCAGATATATGCTGGTGAACTCATGTTATACAACTTATAAAAACAACACAATTAACATGCCTGCAACATAGGTTGTGATATTTTGGGCCAAGGGCAACCCTGTGCCATTCATGACCTTTTCCCAACCACCAGCAATGGGCTTGTCGAACCCCCGGCATCGCATAGGTTATGGTAGTGTCGTGATGCATACGAGGAACACTATCCTCTTTTCAGCCAGTTCCGACCAATGTTTTCATGACCGGATCGGACGTTGAACGGTCTTCTTAACGGCCCACTGGCCGGACCGGTTTGACCGGTCGGATCGGATTTAAGAACCGGGCTATATACATATATATGTGTATATATATTCCATAAACTCAACATCCCACATTAAATTATTTTACTTTTTCCATTTTAATAAAACAAATTTTATTTAAATGTCAACATTTCAAACTAATTCGGACTTGAACGTTTTAATAAAATGAATTGAATTTTAACTTTTTCTTTTCCGAAGACCAGACAATAGGTCTCTAAAGCTTAATTGATTTTTTATATCAATTCCCTAGACAACCATTCTTTTTTCATCCCTGCTTCATCTTCAAGGTCAGCTCACCATCCATTTATCACCAATCCGTCATGTTGGTTTATAAATCGTCGGTTTAGAACCATAACCGAACAGATCCAACTCCGAAACCAGGCCTGTGTTCAAGTCGTCGCAGACAAAACAAAAGCTCTGTCCGTACCTGTATCTCCTCCATCTTATCTTAACTATTTTGTGTTTCACATCGACCGGCCCGACTGTTTTCTACACCGGTTTTCCGGTTCAACCACGGCCACCGGCCTAGCTGCCCGGTTACTTCACAAACGGCTTAAAGGCCCTGACCGGACCGCCGATGCCACCGGTCCCGGCCGGACCGGCCGGTCCGGTCCGGTTTTCAAAACATTGGTTCTGACACATCCCATTAAGTATATAAGGATCCAAATATACCCCTATCGATAATTGCACATTACAACATTTTTATATTATTACCAGATCAGACACAACGAGTATACAATCACAGTTTTATAAATAAACATGATGACTCACATGTTTAACAGTTGCTAAATAGCTGCTAGTACGACGGGTCCTATCTCAGAGTCCTGACACAATTACATAATCCTAGGTTAGGCAATGACACACCTAGCTAGTCAATATCACGGTTAGATATCACTACCTTGTTTAAGCATCGTTGATCAATCCATGCCTAACTAAAACCGGGTTATCCAATACCCGCCCCTAACAATAACCCTAGTACCTAAAAATAATAACAACACTACTACTAATAATATATTACTACTAATATTAATTAATACTAATAATATTAACTATTATACATAAATAATGAATAACTAGCATAAACTTAAACGAGAGCATACCTTAAACTATCTACAGCACGTTGATGTAGAGTTTCCCTACTCCTACTCCTCTCCGAGCTCTAAAAACAACTACTAACAACACCCAATGGGGTATCGTATACTCAGGATTCTAAGATTCCCAAAAAGAACTTATATCAAAATGTGAAACTGAAGGCTCTTATTTATACATATGAATGGTCAGTGGATTTCTTAAATTGATCGATGAGGGACAATATGAGGCGCCTGGCAGGTTGCTTGCTTTTTAGATGCAATGCAAATTCTCAATTGTTATAAATTATATTATTATTATAATTAATTCAGCTACTTCACTCGTTTTTCTTGTATAACTTTTAAAATATAACGTTTTATAAAACGACGAATACATCATTAGAATGAGCATATTTTTATCTACATATTAACCGAAGTTTCGTTAAAAACGCAGTAAGGTTAAAAGTAATATATTTTATTATAATATGAAGTGGTCTCCTATAATAGCCAAGGCTCATCAAGATATTTCACATTTCACATAATCATCTTACTCGTTTTACAATATATGAAATATAAATTACATATTTCATACGTTTATAACCAGTACATTAAGGTTTGGGGTATTACATCCTTCCTTCCTTACAAAAATTTCGTCCTCGAAGTTTGTCATCACTTAAAAAGATGAGGGTACTTTTCTTTCATTATGTTTTCTAATTCCCATGTAAAGTTGAGTCCGTGACGTGCATTCCACTTGACTTTGACTAACAAGATTTCCTTCTTGCGTAACTTTTTAACCTTCCTATCTTCGATCTGTAGTGGTTCTTCAATGAAGTTGAGTTTTTCGTCAACATGTACGTCTTCCAAGGGTATTTTTTGGGCTTCGTCCACTAGGCACTTCCTTAAATTTGATACATGAAAAGTATTATGTATTCCTGCCAGCTGTTCAGGAAGTTTTAGCCGATAAGCTATTGGCCCTACTTTGGCTGTTATTTTAAACGGCCCAATGTATCGGGGTTTCAACTTTCCCTTCTTTCCAAACCTAATTACTCCCTTTAGATGTGACATCTTAAGCATTACTTTATCACCTAGTTGGAACTCTAGGGGTTTACGCCTCTAATCTGCGTAACTCTTTTGTCGATCTTGAGAGCTTTTCTTCCTTTCTTTGATCTGCTGGATCTTTTCTGTGGTCTCCACAATTATTTCTGGTCCTGATAGTTGACTTTCCCCTACTTCCGTCCAGCAGGTAGGAGTTCGGCACTTTCTTTAGTATAAAGCTTCATAAGGTGCAGCCCTAATGCTAGCGTGATAACTATTGTTGTAAGCGAATTCGATGAGTGGTAGATGATTGTCCCAACTTCCACCAAAATCAATTACATATGCCCGAAGCATATCCTCTAATGTCTGGATAGTCCGTTCACTCTGCCCATCTGTCTGAGGGTGATAGGCGGTGCTCAGGTTAAGCTTTGTTCCTAGCTCCTGTTGGAAACTTTGCCAAAATTTAGATGTGAAACGACTATCTCTGTCTGATATGATCGATATAGGCACCCCATGTCGTGAGACTATTTCTTTGATGTAAACTTGAGCTAGCTTTTTCATCTTATAGTCCTCACGTATTGGCAAGAAGTGTGCAGACTTGGTCAGTTTGTCCACTATTACCCAGATAGTGTCATAACCGACTTGACCTTGGGAGCTTCGTGATAAAATCCATGGTGATTTTCTCCCATTTCCATTCTGGAATCTCTGGTTGTTGCAAGTATCCAGAGGACTTTTGATGTTCCGCCTTCACCTTAAGGCATGTAAGACACTTTTCCACATAAAGGGCAATAGATCGCTTCATTCCTGGCCACCAATAATCATTCCTTAAATCCTTATACATCTTGTCACTGCTAGGGTGAATTGAATACTTAGACTTATAGGCTTCCTCTAAGATTATATCCTACAGTCTTCCAAAATTAGGAACCCATATCCTATTGTTGAACCTAAGGATATTATCGTTTCCCTCTGTCAGTAGCTTCAGTCTCCCAATCATTCTTTCTTTTACAATATGGTTCTCTTTTAAGGCTTCTTGTTGTATATTCTTAACTTGATCTAAGAGACTAGTTTTAACATCTATTCTGGTTGCACAAATTCTTATCGGTTGGGGTTTCTCTTTTCTACTTAAAGCATCTGCTACTACGTTTGCTTTACCTGGATGGTATTGGATCTCACAGTCGTAATCACTTAATAACTCCATCCATCGTCTCTGACGCATATTGAGCTCTTTTTGCTCAAATATGTGTTTAAACTTTTATGGTCAGTATAGATAGTGCATTTTGTACCGTAAAGATAATGTCTCCAAATTTTCAATGCGAACACTACGGCACCCAGTTCCAAATCACGGGTTGTGTAGTTCCGTGAATGAATCTTCAACTGTCGAGGCGTAAGCAATTACTTTGCCTCTTTGCATGATTTCACATCCCATACCATAATGAGATGCATCATAGTAGACGGCAAAATCTTCAGTCCCCTCAGGAAGTGACAGTATTGGGGCGCTACATAACTTTTGTTTTAACGTGTTAAAGGCTTCTTCTTGTTTAGTTCCCCAATTAAACTTAGAGGCTTTCTGGGTTAGCGTGGTTAATGGTGTTGCAATCTTTGAGAAGTCTTGAATAAACCTTCTATAGTATCATGCTAACCCTAGAAATCTTCTGATTTCAGTGGGATTCTTTGGTACTTCTCATTTCTTGATGGGTCGATCTTTGCAGGGTCAAATTGTATTCCATGTTCGTTAATTACGTGACCTAGGAATTGCACCTCACGTATCCAAAATTCACACTTAGAAAACTTTGCATACAGTTTTTCTTTCTTGAGCAATTCAAGGACTGCTCTCAGGTGTTGTTCGTGTTCTGCCTCGTTCTTAGAGTAGAATAAGGATATCATCAATGAAAATGATCACAAACTTATCGAGGTAAGGTTTACAAATCCTGTTCATGAGGTCCATGAACACAGCAAGTGCGTTGGTTAACCTAAATGGCATTACAAAAATTCATAATGACCATATCTAGTTCTGAAGGCAGTCTTAGATCTGTCTTCTGGTGTAACTTTCACTTCGTGGTATCCGGACCTCAAGTCTATTTTGGAGAAATAGCTTGCCTCTTGTAATGGATCAAACAAGTCGTCGATCTAGGTAAAGGGTATTTATTCTTTATAGTAGCTTTATTCAATTCTCTATAATCAATGAACATACGCATCGTCCCATCTTTCTTCTTGACAAACAAGATGGGTGCTCCCATGGTGATGAACTGGGTTGGATAAAACCCTTGTCAAGCAACTCTTGTAGTTGCTTCTTGAGTTCTTGTATCTCTGTCGGTGCTAGTCTGTATGGAGACTTAGCTATCGGTGATGTACCTGGATCACGGTCAATGTGAAACTCAACTTGTCTATCAGGTGGTAGTCCTGGGAGTTCATCGGGAAACACTTTTGGGTATTCTTGTACTAATGGCATGTCCTCGACTTTCTGCTTTTCTATTGTGTTTAAGGCATACACCAAAAAGGTAGTACATCCTTTTCTTAGGCATTTATGTGCTTGTTGTCACACCCGACCGCAGCGGAATAAAAGTCGGGGCATGATTGGGTTATCACCAAAGCTCATGATATTTACTAAGAAGTTTCATATTTATTAAATTCAAATTACAAATTCAAATATCCAATAAACAAAATTCATACAAATACAAAAAAAAAAAACAAATCTAAATGTTTATTCCAACGCAATAACTTGTTTATTCTTATAGGCCATCCTAAGTGTTTCTTTCCTCAACTGGATCACCTGTATCATGTGTAAAACAGGGAGATTTTGGGTCAACAAAAGTTGGCGAGTGAACCTTGATAAAACATTTAAATAATTGCTTGTTTTATTTATTAAAGAAAATTCGTGCATAAATCACATGTGAGCAAATATATATATGTAAACAATCACAAACCACATTGTATGAAATATATGACGTGAATGATGATGTATTTGAGATCAAGGCTCAATCAAACGGAGCCGATCTAATGAGGCACCTGATGCTCAACCCGTATCCCACGAGGAGCTGATGGGCCTAATGAAATGAGTGCACTAAAATGATAAATTAAATCACATATAAACCACACAACAAGCAATTCACATTTGATCACAAAATGATATAAGCACAAGTGTTTGAATTTAATAAAGGAATGGTACGACACATGATACACCCAAAACGTGATTAAAACGGGGAATTTATAGAGATTCACTCACAGTGGGTGCGTAGTCTTGATTGATGACGGGTGCGCACGAGTTGAGAAATTGGACCGACGTAAGAATACTAACCTAAAATACAACGCGATAACTTGATAAATAACCTAACTTTTTGATTAAAACCTTTGTTTAGATTTTTGAGTTTATTTTTGTGATTTTTATTAATAATTAAGCCTTTGTATTTTAGGTATTTTTAAATAACTTCTCTTTTAATCTAACTATGAAATAATGAATAAATAATAATGGAATAAAAAGAGAAAAGAAAAAAATATAGACTGTCAGTCTGACAAGGTCTGTCAGACCGGCCGAGCAGCGGCTTGTATGCGGGGGGGGGGGAGAGACTCGAACCCGCGACCTCTAATTCGTGTGCACGCAGCTCTTCCAACTGAGCTACGTGTCTAACCGTAAGATTTCGGATTTTAATTATTCTTATAGACATCTTGGGTTCATTCAAATTTAGTCAAGGTTTTAAAAAGGTTATACTGGATCGAACCGGACGCGCATCAAGGGTTTCGAACCCGGGACCTTGGTGGTGTTTTGCACACAGTCCACCGCTGGACTGTGTGTCTAACCCAGTTAAATCTTGGATTTTAATTATATTTGTATACATACTGTCACTGCTATATTTCTTTCAAAATAAAAACGGTTATGTGCATTGATGCGGTCATGAGCTGGATTCGAACCAGAGATGTGAAAGCTGTGTTTTGCACACAGTCCACCGCTGGACTGTGTGTCTAACCGTTTAAATCTTGGATTTTAATTATATTTAACCCGTAACCCACTTCATCTCCTTCATTCAAATTCTTTTACCCAGAACATCCACCCGCCTAAGAAAAACAGTCTCCCAATTCCCTTAAATGATTTATATAAGATAATTAAGATAATATTATATCAAAGTAGCAAGAACTTTTACCGAATTGATTTAGTCGGTGGTGACTGATTTCGGCTCCTGCTGAAAATCGGCGAACAGGGCTTCCGGCGAACAGAGGGGAAAGTTATAGAGTGAAGGAAAAACAAATTGAAGACTGAGCGAATTTGGATGGGAGGCGGCATTCAGTATTTACAGAGTGAGACTTGGGCTCGGTTTTAAGAAAGCCGCGTGCTAAGATTGACGATTGCTTGCGGGAATGACAGCTACTCGATTGAAGTTGCCAAGAATAACTCGGCGCCTGTTGTCGGAAGGTTCAAACAGAAAACGAAAGGCGCGTGTGGTGATTTGGCGATGATTTGCAGGTTTTCCCACTCACTATAAGTGAATATAAGGGATGGCGCGCGAGATTTGTTACAATGTGTGTGTGTGGTCTAGTGGTGTTGGTGATGTGTGGGCAATTGGGCGACCCGGGTTCGATTCCCGGTTCACCTTTGTTTTTATTTTTTTATTACACTTTTTAGTTGTCTATTAAGAAGTAATTATTTATAGTTGATTATTTATTATATTATTTTATTTAGCTTATTAATTATTTTATATTTTAATCTATAATGAAAATAACCGAATGACCAGAATAAATGCACTTTGATAATTTGGGGCGGGCTTTCGAAACCCGATTTGTACAAATGTTACACTTGTGCTAACGTGATGAGGTTTTTAATTTGGTTAGTGCGGTCTCCCAGCATGGTCAGTCGCTTGCCGTTGGGTTCGGAGTCGGACCAACTTTTTGTCGCATACAATTTCCGCTTAAAATAGGTGCCAACCAATCCATTCCTATGACTACGTCAAATTCACCAAGTTCCATAGGCATAAGGTCTATAGGGATAACATAGTTGTTTCGGCTTATTTTACAGTTCTTAACAATATCAACTATCTCCCTTTGACTCCCATCAGGCATTTCTACCGTAAAAGTATGCTCTAAGCTTTGAGCTGCTTGGTTCAAGTAAGGCCTAAAGGTAGTCGACACTAGACTCCTATTTGCACCAATAACACACGTGCACATACATCATTCACGAGATACGTACCAGTGATGACGTCTGGAGTGTTCTTTGCTTCTTCAGTGGTGAGTACGAACGCGCTGCCCTTAGGTTTGGCCTGTTGTTGTGTATTATCTTTTGAAGCTTTGGACAGTCTTGCCTCATGTAGTCTGGATCACCGCACTCAAAACACCTTTTCGTCTTCCGACATTCATGAAGAAGGTGCCCTGTTTTCTTACAATTGGAGCATGGTCTTGCTTTGCAAGGCCGCAAGTGCTTCTTCTGACAAATTTTACATGGAGGGATTTCTCTGGGTTTCTTGAAGTTGTTATTCCGGGCATCCCCTTTTCTTTCTTTCCACTTTCTTTTAGGCGCAGGAGATTCAGATTGTCGTAGAATCATTTCGGCAGCCATAATGGCGCCAACTTCAACTGTTTCCGCAAAGGTCTTAGGGGATTTGGATTTGATAAACACCCGCATTTCAGAGGGTAGGCCCAGATAAACCTATTGATCAATTGTTCCTCAGTTAGAGCTAAATAAGAAACCAGTCGAGATATGTCGTTGAAACGAGAAACATATTCTCGGTATGTTTTATTTCCCATTTTTAACTAAAAGAATTCCACTTCCAGTTGCTCAGTCTCACTGGGAGGACAAAACTTAGCAAGAAACTTATGGACAAACTCCTCCCACTTCATCTCCTTAACTTTTTCTTTGCGCTCTATTCGAACCACAATGTTCCACCAGTGAAGGGCTTCAGCTTCAAACATATGTACGGCGAACCATACTTTGTTGCGATCACCACACTCACATATGTCAAATACTGACCCCATTCGGTTAAGCCAGCCCTAGGCTTCGATTGCTCCTTTTCTTCCATCAAAGGACTGAGGTTTACAAGACATGAAGTGCTTATACGTGCATTCTTTAGATTTAGTTTTCCTTTCTATTGGCATGGTTACACTAGCCTTTTTCTTTTCGCCCATTCTTTCCCTTTGTACTGGCGTGGAGGCAGTCGAGCTTTCTTCAGATCGTTCTCCACACTGGTTAACATTACCGGTTTGTGCATTCGTTATCAGCTTAGCCACTTCAACGGCTATGTTGTGGATATCTTCAGCATTTAGATGCATGCCTATACTAGATCGGGATCTCTGACACTGTGAGAGGGAGTTTGAGTCCCATGAGATCCTTCCTCTATCCCTCTGTTATTCTGTTCATTTCTAGACCCTTGTTTATTTCTATGTTCAGACATTGCCTCCTTCCTATAGGAATATGATTATACAGAGTTACTGGTATGTATTATACATCTTTATAATATAACAATTATATCAACAAATACATATATCGCACATAAAAAGGCACAACATAGTTCTCTTCTTCTATCGTCACTCAATTGACTATGCAAGTACTTTTCCTAAGAACAAGTTATTTGGCCTATTTTGAGTGTGCTAATAACCTTTAGGGAACTACCGGTTAAAGCTTAGGTATTTCTATAATACCTAATTCGCTAAAACCTCAGGCTCTGATACCAACTGTAACACCCCACCCGTAACCCGGGTGATTATGCACAATTGATACACTTACAGCAGAAGTAAACTGAACTTTCATTAAAACTTATAATAGTCTGAGTACAACACTTTATTTATTTACAATAGTCAACATCTAGGAACTTCTAGATCTTCATATTTCAGTTGTCTTCTCTCTATTCCTAAGAGCGTCTCATTGATTTCCTGTGACATGTATACTCAAAACGACGTCAGATATATGCTGGTGAGCTCATGTTATACAACTTATAAAAACAACACAATTAACATACCTGCAACATCGGTTGTGATATTTTGGGCCAAGGGCAACCCTGTGCCATTCATGGCCTTTTCCCAACCACCAGCAATGGGCTTGTCGAACCCCCCGGCCAACGCATAGGTATGGTAGTGTCGTGATGCATACGAGGAACCCCATCCTCTTTTCTGCTAGTTCCGACATATCCCATTAAGCATATAAGGATCCAAATATACCCCTACCGATAATTGCACATTACAACATTTTTATATTATTACCAGTTCAGACACAATGAGTATACAATCACAGTTTTATAAATAAACATGATAACTCACCTGTTTAACAGTTGCTAAATAGCTGCTAGTACGACCGGGTACTATCTCAGAGTCCTGACACAATTACATAATCCTAGGTTAGGCAATGCACACCTAGCTAGTCATTATCACGGTTAGATATTAGTTAACACTGCCTTGTTTAAGCATGGTTGATCAATCCATGCCTAACTAAGACTGGGTTATCCAATACCCGCCCCTAACAATAACCCTAGTACCTAAAAATAATACTAACTACTAGTAATAATATATTACTACTAATATTAATTAATACTAATAATATTAACTACTTAACATAAATAATGAATAACTAACATAAACTTAAACGAAAGCATAACTTAAACTATCTACGGCACGTTGATGTAGAAATCTCCCTACTCCTGCTTCTACCCGAGCTCCAAAAATGACTATTAACAACACCCAACGGAGTTTCGTATGCTCGAGATTCTCTTTAGACAAAACTATTCCCAAATAGAACTTATATCTAAATGTGAAACTGAAGGCTCTTATTTATACATATGAATGGTCGGTGGATCTCTCAAATTGATCGATGTGGGACAATATAAGATGCATGGCAGGTTGCTTGCTTCTTAAACATAATGCAAATTCTCAATTGTTATAAATTATATTATTATTATTATTGTATTATTATAATTAATTCAGCTACTTCATTCGTTTTTCTTATATAACTTTTAAAATATAACGTTTTTAAAATGACGAATACATCATTAAAATGAACATATTTTTATCTATATTTAACCTAAGTTTCGTTAAACGGAGTAAGGTTAAAAGTAATATATTTTATTATTAATATTAAATAGTCTCCTATAATAGCTAAGGCTCGTTAAGATATTTCACATTTGAGTAAATTGCACAAAACATACTTTATGTTTCCTCAAACTTGCAGGTTTCAGCCTTAATGTTTAAAACTTGCCAAAAACAACCTTTACGTTTATTTTTGTTGCTGGTTCAGTCCTTTCTGACTAACCAAGTTAACTATCCTAGTTTAATTCCCTCACATGCCTAACATGTGAGGGTATGTTTGTCATTTTAGGTTTGTTTTTTTTTTTTCTACAAAAACCATTCATCTCTCTTTGCCTTCATCTACCACCACCACCACACACCGCCACCACCTCATCTACCACCGTCCACCTGCCACCACCACAACCAACA
Organism: Scalesia atractyloides; assembly: GCA_947069175.1. Taxonomy (NCBI): domain Eukaryota; kingdom Viridiplantae; phylum Streptophyta; class Magnoliopsida; order Asterales; family Asteraceae; genus Scalesia; species Scalesia atractyloides. The sequence goes on from CAMTDV010000019.1 coordinate 62,081,791, forward strand.
ACCACCGTCAAGCACCACCGCCCCCTGTCTCCTGCCGCGAAGCTAAGCACCACCACAAACCCACCACCGCACCACCTCCGCCATAGCACCTCCGCCATCACACCACCACCGTCGTCTCCTACCGCTCCCTCTCTTTCTACAGTCTCTCTCTCTCTCTCACCGATCTCTCTCTCTCTTCTTTCTCTCTCTCTCACCGATCTCTCTCTCTTCTTTCTCTCTCTCTCTACGATCTCTCTCTCTTCTTTCTCTCTCTCTCTACGGTGGTGATGTATCAGGTGGCGGTGGTGGCGGTGGCAGTTGAAGATGATGGTGGTAGAATTATTTGGGGGTTTTGTCAGAGGTGGAGGTGGTGGCAGAGGAGGTGGTGTCGGAGGTGGAGGGGTGGCCTCTAGCCGCTTGTTTTGATGACGACGACAACTAGGGTTCTGATGGTGGCATGTTGGTTGGTGGTTCAGATGATGATGGGTTTGTCTGGGTTGAAGATGGTGGTCGGTCCGCTTGGCTGTTGGTCCAAATATGGGTTCAATACATTGTAGTCGGAGATTACGGGATAAGTCATCGAAGGAGGTTGTGTACAGGTCGGTGAACAATGGGTTTCTATATGTGCTAAGGGACTTTGAGCTATCGGTACACAGACAAACAAAAATAACAAAACTTAGATGTGTTCGTTAGCCCGTATGAGGCAAGAACTAAAGTATGATTACTGATTAGTAGAACAACTTTCACAGCTGAGAAAATGTGCCATTTTTGGCCAGGTGTTTTGCTTCCAACAGCTGAAGGATGAACAGGTGTTTCCATCCTTCAATATGTATATGAAAAAAGGTTAATTCATATAAAAACTATGAATTTGACTATTTCCTAATAACTTTCACAATAGTTTGAATCTTTTACCTTCTTGTTACCGAAGGGGTTGCTAATGGTTGCTTATTCACCAGATTTGCAACCTGCAACACAAGCTTAACATAAGTTTTAGTTGAATAAATGAATGACAACGATTTTGTTCAGAAAATTTTATTACCTTAGAAGGCGTTATCATAGGCGTTGCAGAGCATTCGGTGTCAAATGTGCACCAGGAGCAAGTTTTGCACTTTCCATCTTTCGAACCACTGGGGAGTTTAACTTGACTGGTTCTTTAACCGAACCAGATTTCATTAACGTGTACAAGGATCTTGGGACTGATTTCTTTTGATCGATGGAATCGATTGTATTTGAGTTTTTGGTTTTTGGAGTGACCATATTTTCTTTCTTTGAATGCATAGAAGCTACATATTTTGCTGGTGAATATGGGATTCTAGACGGTTTTTTTGCCAACTGATGTTGACCTAAAAGAAGGTACAGCCGGTTTCCTCTTGATCTTGGGCTGCAAAACTTCCTGATCTGTGTTCAACTTTGACTGCATCCAAACAAACACTTCCGTTTAATAATTGTTTCATAAGGAATGAAAGTGTGTGTGTATGTATTATGAATAGGAGTATAACCTTCAACAATGGTCTCCCATTTGAGATGTTCTACTATCCTCTGAAACAGAAACAGAAGCATTATCCTCAGCATCCTGAACATTATCAGCAACAACTACAGTCTTCACGGTTTGAGGTTAAAATAACTTGACAGTTGAACTATGATTAACAGCATCAGTTTCCTTACTTGCATCTTGAGTTAAGATCTGCTGTTCTTTATTCACAGCCATTTTCAAATTCAATGCCACTGGTTGCAGTTTATTCGTGTGCACCACACTTGTTTGTGAATTATGTAAGTTTGGTGTTCGTGTCGGCAAATCATGGGATTTCCGTAACACTATCGGTTCTAAATCATGAGCACCATGATTTGCATCAGAAATTGTTTCTGTTTCTTCAATTTGGGATTTCACCTTTTCTTGCTCAGCCAATGCAGCTGCTGCAGCCACCTTTTGAGCAGCGACTTTCTTGTAATGAGCTTCGAAGAACGCCTTCTTCTGCGCAACAGACGCCGGTTGGACATAACTTTTAGCTTCTTCAACGTACCGCTTATGCGAGAGATCGTGTGAGAGAGAGAGAGAGAGACCGTAGAGAGAGAGGGAGCGGCAGGAGACGACGGCGGTGGTGGGTTTTGATGGCAGTGGTGCTATGGCGGAGGTGGTGCGGTGGTACTTGGCTTCGCGGCAGGAGACAGGGGGCAGTGGTGCTTGACGGTGGTTGTTGGTTGTGGTGGTGGCAGGTGGACGGTGGTAGATGAGGTGGTGGCGGTGTGTGGTAGTGGTGGTAGATGAAGGCATAGAGAGATGAATGGTGTGTGTGTGTGTTTGTGTGTGAGTAGAGAAGAGAATGGTTTTTGTAGAAAAAAAACAAACCTAAAATGACAAATATACCCTCACATGTTAGGCATGTAAGGGAATTAAACTAGGATAATTAACTTGGTTAGTCAGAAAGGACTGAACCGGCAACAAAAATAAACGTAAAGATTGTTTTTGACAAGTTTTAAACATTAAGGCTGGAACCTACAAGTTTGAGGAAACATAAAGGATGTTTTGTGCAATTTACTCTTCACATTTCACAAAATCATCTTACTCAATTTACAATATATGAAATATAAATTACATATTTCATATGTTTATAACCAGTACATTAAGGTTCGGGGTATTACATTAGGGACATGAAGAGCTTGAGCCGTTTCTAATATAAGCCAAATGAGGAGAAAAAAATTGGTTAATAGGACATTAAGGGTGTTAATCACTACACTTCTTTTGGAAGAACGTTATGATGTTGATGTGGCGGAAAAATGCCTGTTAAGTGACATTAAACATTACGGATGATCTTAGCAACATCATCTATTAGTAAGTTACCTAACACAAAAGTCTTAGAAAAAAAATATGTTTCCACTATGTTCCCTCTAATGTTCATATTGATACTCCCCAATCCAAATACACCTTACTAAAAACATTTATGCATCACTGTCTTTGAATATAAAGAAGTAACATGAATTGTTTTTACTATGTAATGAAAGCAGTCTTTGTAGTTTCTTTACCATTTGAGTTTCATATGTCTACTTCTTATATTATGGCCTTGGTTGAGTATGAAACAATCGATAACTAAATATACAACTTTTAGATATACATCAGCTAGGTTCACCTGTGTGACACGGGTTAGAGAAATTTTTTTATAATAATTATTTGTTATTAATGATTATTATATAATTAAAATCGTACAACTTATTATAAATTAACATTTGCCATTTCCACTCACCAATAAAGCATGTCAACAAAGTAGAATTTACTACTTGATTATAATTTTAACATTAGGGTAAAAGATAACTTTTTTTTGACCACGGCAAAACTATCTCATTCAACTAAAAATAAGCAGTACTTTTGTTAAAAACTATTTATGAATAATACATAATTAAAATCATAGAGTAGTACAAGTCCAACCCAATTTTGCAACATCTTAACTCCAACTCCAATGGCGTAGCTCAAACTCTTGACATCAAAGGAAGCAACACCTTAACTTTGACTTCCAAAGGCTTTGCCAATTGAACCCAACTCGAACCCCTATTGTATTTATTTGGAAAATACATAATGTTTATATGTATATAATAAAAATATCGAATTATAATATAGTGATATTAAAGGTTGAAGTAATTAAGTCTTTCAAAGAAATTATACAAAATTAATTAAAATATTTATTTGTTTTGTTAATTGTGGTGAAGATAATGCTAATGACATGCCAAAGAAAAATAATTGTTCATGATGTTTATATTATTTTCCCAACATGTCTCCCTTCTTATTTTATTGACCTATTTTTAGTATGGGCATAAAATAAACAAATTAATATTATTACAACAACTTCATATAATAAGCCGAATATAATTAACAACATAATCAATATCACCCATAATCTCAAAAAGAACTTACCTTTCATATGTGATCATAATTTTATATAATAAAGGTTAATTCAGAAATTGCAACCCAATATGGTGACCCTTTGCTTAGTAAATAAAAATTAAGTTTGGTTCTCGAGATTTGATTTTAGGCACTGACGGGTAGCAACAGAACCTACCTTGAACCGATATTTCAAGCAAACCTAGAAACAAAAACGGACCACTATATATAAAACAGTTATGTTCCGCGGTTTCGGAGGATTGGATTCAAGGTTCTCGTGGGTCAGAACCGGGAAACGCTCACCCTTTTTCACTCATTCAACCCAAAATCAAAATGAGAGGTAGGAACGAATCACAAAAATTGCAACATACCTTATCACATCGCAAATTACTAACATATAGATTGTCATCTCACTTGATAAGATTACAGTGGAAGCTTACCCAAAAACAAAGAATAAAGAGAAAAATTAACTTAAAACCTTATAGCAGATGAAACATGTTCTATCTTAACCTTAATGTGGTGTTTTGCTTCCAGCATAAAAATAATTAATCTAGAAAGTGCAATTGGTGACCTTAATGTGGTGTTTTGCTTCCGGCATAATAAATAATCAATCTAGAAAGGGCAACTGGTGACCTAATTTGATTAATGGCCAATCGAGAAAACCAAAAACCTGAGGTCGAAAAAGTATGATGAATTTAATATTTGTTTTTTATGGTAAATTTGTTAGCTTAGGTTTTCTAAACCTAGCATTATTCCAAAACTTTACAAATTTAAAGGTTATAATATAGGAATCCAATTAGAAATGTTGGTGTTATAACTTTGAATGATGACACTATTGTGGTTAAAATGGAATTCACAATGTTTTTTTTTTTTATAATTAGAAGTGTTAACTTACGCATATATGTTGCAAACTAAAAAAGTTACAAAGTGCAGCACCCTTTGGGGAGGTTTGTTAGAGTTTAACTGGTCAAAATATGTGATTTTTAACACAACTCAAAACGTTTTCGCTAAGCATAATTTGCCCTCACCGATTGGCTTATCTATAATAAAAGTTAAAATATGAGGTATTGGAATGAAACTTGCAAATTTATTAGCGAATAATCTATTTATAATATAGTTAAATTGAGTAATCTACGAGTTGGGAATAGAACCAACTATTGAAGTCATATTAAAATAATTGTACTATAAGATGGGTATTATAGATAATAAGTTTTCGTGCCATGATTTTTTAAATATCGCCCGTGTCGGCACACGGGTTCACGACTACTTTTTTTAATAAGAAATTACAAATAAAACAATAAATATCTTGGAACAAAAATATTGACAAAATATGTGGACGTTTTAGAACGACGCCGTAGTGTGAAGTCAATGATTAACTGAAATGGGATTACTGTTACTGTACGGTTTTCTCAGTCCAGCTGCATTCCAACAGCTTGTTGGGTCCTTCTTTTCACCTCTTTACAGGGGTGTGAATTTCTGACACGATCCGAAAACCCGACACGAACCTAACACGAAATTCGTAGATTTAGGTTTCGTCTAAACGGGTTCGGGTCAGTTTTGGGTTGAACCCGTGAACCCGTTTAGGTTAACGGGTCAGGTTCGGGTCAACCTGGTCGGGTTGACCCGTTTAACACATTTATACTATATTGTATTTTTTATAATATATTTTATGTCATAAACTAAATGGGGCATGTATTTTATGTCAGGATTATAACTTACAAATAGAAATTAACATAGATTTTATAATTTAAATATGATAATATTATATACATTTGTGTTTTTTAAGTAATTTTTAATTTTAATATATTAATTTCAGAATAAAAATTAAAAAATTCGGGTTAAACGGGTCGTGTTCGGGTCAACCCACGAAACTTCGGGTCATGTTCGGTTCATATATATGATACGATTTTCAGGTTCGGGTTCATGTAAAATTTTCGGGTTCGGGTCGAGTTGAACCCGCCAACCCGCGAACACGACCCATTTAGTACCCCTACCTCTTTATTTGTGCTAAGCTAGCTTAGCATGGAAGATGTAATTTTACCTTTTATTATTATTTTTTTTCGAACAACGTAATTTTACCTTGTTTAGACCGTGGGGTATGGTAGAGCGGGACTTTGGGGCATGGCCCGACACGTGAATTTGAAGGGGCACCGCTGGTTAGTTCCATTATCGGTGGGTATGGTGGGGCGTGGCTAGGCTACGTGTAATTTTTTTTCATTTTTTATAAATAAAAAAACCAAAATAAAACAAACCTAAAAATATTATTAAAATTTCCTAAAAATTACAAATCTAAAAAAAAAACATAATTACAAATCTAAAAAAAAACATAATTACAAATCTAAAAAAAACATAATCAAGCATAAAAATACCCTTAATTACAAATCTAAAAAAACGTAATTAAGCATAAAAAAACTCTGAAGCGTTAGGTAGATTTCGAAGAGGGCCAACTTCTCAAACGGCTTCCGCTCCTTGCCCCGGTACTCGATGTTGGCCACCGTCACCCGGTCGTCGTGACTTATGTCACCGCCGGGCACGCTGTCGTAGTAAGCTTTAAACCGGTCGAGCTTGGGTTGAAGTTCGCGCCACTTGTGTAGCAAAGATGTTATAAGAGATGGGACCGCTAGTTGCGTCCTAACAAACCAATTAATTACACGTCAGTGTGAAATCACACCAATACAAATTCCACACGCACTTTACTCACAAATTGATACACACAAACAACATCTCTAACACTCAAACATGCATGCAAGTATTCTCATGTGATCATAGTAATCAAACAACTTATCATGAACATATTCCAAATCCATGCAACACTTTAATGCATAAAATCACAAGTTATCAACTTTCTGCTTAACACTCCATTATTCAGCTGTTTTCTAGGATTTTTATAAAATAGTTCTAACATTCCAAAAATTCCAATATTTTTACAGTAGGTGACATCTATACCATAGAAATTTATATAATTTTCCCAAGTCCTAAATCTTTACCAATTAACCATAAATATTAATTCACTCAGCTGCAGTCAGATTTACCGCTTTCTGACTGCAGTCCACGGAAGAATTTATTTAAAAATCACTGATCGTCCGATTAACAAAATTCCAGTTGGAGTTGCCCGGAAATTTCCATACCTAGTTGCTTTACAAAAATCATGACTCAACTCCCTACTGATTTTAAAATCTAACTTGATAAACAACTAGCAAAATTTCAGAATTTTCACAGCTTTAGCTACTGAACTTGTTTGGCCCTTTAAAAATATCAAACGATTTCAGAAAATTATGAATCCAGTGCCATTAGATTCCTTATTCAAATCTCTACGTTCTAGACATCAGAAAATCTGTTTTTCGACAACTATCGACCGAGTTACAGCCAGATGAAGTCGGCTGTAACTATTACTCAGCCACTGATTCAGCATCTCTTTATCATAAACTCATGTAATCCCGCTCATGCGATTAATCTAGGCGATCAAGAACTGATTTTTAATCATAGACTAATACTAATAACCTATCCATGCAAACCCTAGTTCTTACTTCTAGTTATTACAACCAAAACACACTTGTAACTTGTGATTTCCGAAAACAATTCTGCATATGAACAAGCACCAAAACAGCCGATTATTTACAGCACTTATAATCCGAAACTATACCATCATGCAATCTGAGAACAGCAACAATCAAGATACATATATCCAAAACAACTAACCATTCAAGCATACATATATCCGAGACAACTAAACATTCAAGCATACATATATCCGAAACATTTATATCAATTCTTTCAAGCATGTATATGTATATCCGAAACAATACAATCATCTATCTCATTCTATTATGCAAATCCGAAAACAACACACTCAAGACACGTATAACCGAACATGATCTAGCAACAAAAGATAGATCCTAACCTTGAATAATTAGGTAAACAAGCCGGGTCTTGGACAAGGAGTGTCCGGCTGTTCCAGCAAACCGCGACTGAAGGAACTGAAAAGGAAAGCTGCTCGTGATCGACAAGGAGTGCAAGGGCTGTTTGCGGTCAGGAGATAAGGATGACGATAGCTGCTGCTGTTGCTGCGACCGAGAGGAATGCAAGGAACAAGGCTGATCAATGTTTACGATCACAAGAGGGGACAAAGCTGCCGACGGCAGTTTCTTTTTAGGGTTTTGCGAATTGTGAATGAAGGCATGCAATGGGTGATATATATAAGCGCAAGGGATAAGGTTACGGTTTGGGTTTGCACACGGCCGCAAGTGACTTGGGTTGGTTTGGGTTTGGGTTTGATCTTGCGGCCAATCGTTTTAATTTAAGGTTTTGGTTTGATCTTATGGCCGAAACATGTTTGGGCTGTTTTGGTTTGGTTTTGAACAAATTAGATTCGCGGTCTTGGGCTTGATATCGCGGCCAAGGATTAGAGTGGTTTGGTTTGGGTTTGGTCTTGGCCGAATAGTTAGAGTTTTAAGTCTAGGTTTGATCGTTGTTTTCTTTTAGCCGAAGACTTGGGTTCAAGGTTTAAACTTTGTGAACTCCTAGAGTCACCATGAACCAAGGTTGGAACGTGTCGCGGTTTGGTTCAGTTCGTGCACATATCAACTCTAATTATTTAATTACTAAAACAATCACACAACACACATCACGTTTTCATTTAATTCGTACACGTTCGTACACATAGCACGTAATTAGTTTGACAAGTATTACGTTTAAGTTATCCGAAAAACCCGGGATATCACATTATCCCCATGTTGAAAGAATTTTCGTCCCGAAAATTGAGTAAACGCGGTTTAGCATGTAGTATACATGTTCAGAGTGCCACGCACAAAGAGTTAGTTCGTTTATGATGGTACGCAACGTTACAAGAAGTTCCCAAGTGTCGTACACAGAGATTTCCAAGTGCCATGCACAAGAATTTAGTCAACAATAGTACACGAAAGTATAAGAAGTTTCCAGGTTGTCACATCATCCCCATGTTGAAAGAATTTTCGTCCCGAAAATTTTGTTACTGGTATCGTTAGTTTGCTGCTCAGTTGCGAAGAGATGTGGGTATTTGCTTTTCATTTGATCCTCTCTTTCCCACGTGAACTCCGGTCCACGCTTAGAGTCCCAACGAACTTTAACGATTGGAATCTTGCTGTGCCTTCGAGTCTTGATCTCACGATCCATGATCTCAATAGGCTTTTCCACGAAGTGTAGTTGTTCATCCACTTGGATCTCATCCAATGGAATAACTAAAGTTTCATCTGATAGGCACTTCTTCAGATTTGAAACGTGAAATACGTTGTGAACTCCACTGAGTTCGGCAGGAAGGTCTAATTGATATGCTACGGGTCCAATACGTTTCAAGATTACAAACGGGCCTACATACCGTGGGTTAAGTTTGCCCCGTTTTCCAAAGCGGATTACACCCTTCCAGGGTGACACCTTTAGTAGGACGCGATCGCCTACTTGAAATTCGAGCGGTTTGCGTCGTTGATCAGCGTAGCTTTTCTGTCGATCTCGTGCCGCCGCCATGCGGTTTCTGATTTGTACAGTCTTTTCAGTAGCCTCAAGTATTAATTCAGGGCCTGTGAGTTGACTGTCACCGACTTCTGCCCAGCAGACCGGTGATCTACATTTACGACCGTATAATGCCTCAAACGGTGCTGCCGAAATACTCGTATGATAGCTGTTGTTATATGAGAATTCTACTAGAGGCAGGTGAATTTCCCAATTATTTCCGAAGTCCACCACGCATGCCCTAAGCATGTCTTCCAAGGTCTGTATGGTCCTTTCACTTTGACCATCAGTCTGAGGGTGATAAGCTGTGCTCATATCTAAGCGGGTTCCCAACGCTTTCTGGAGTGACTGCCAGAAGTTTGACGTGAAACGAGCATCTCTATCTGAGGTGATGGACGTTGGCACTCCGTGCCGAGAAACTACTTCCTTAATGTAGATGCGAGTCAGCTTCTCCATCTTATCCGTTTCTTTAATCGCTAGGAAGTGTGCGGACTTAGTTAAACGATCCACGATCACCCAGATGGTATCGCAACCACCCAAGGTTCGCGGGAGTTTAGTGATGAAATCCATTGAGATCTGATCCCACTTCCACACTGGGATCTCAGGTTGTTGGAGTAGCCCCGATGGCTTTTGATACTCCACCTTGACTTTTGCACAAGTCAAACATTTACTCACGTAGGTGGCTATATCGGCTTTCATGTTGGGCCACCAATACGCAGCTTTAAGGTCTTGATACATCTTATCCGAGCCCGGATGGACAGAGTATCGAGATTTGTGAGCTTCGTCCATGACTAGCTCTCTAAGGTTTCCGTAGAGAGGTACCCATATGCGATTCATAAAATACCGGGCTCCATTGGGCTTTACTTCCCAATCGCGTTCCATTTTTCCCACTGATTCGGCTTTGATGTTTTCCCCTTTAACTGCTTCTAACTGGGCGTCGCGTATTTGATCAGGTAGCCCCGAATGAATAATGAGTTGTAGTGCTCGTACGCGACGAGGTTTCAAGTGTTCCTTCCTACTGAGGGCATCAACTACCACGTTAGCTTTACCCGGGTGGTACCGAATGGCACACTCGTAATCGTTCAAGAGTTCGACCCAGCGACGCTGTCGCATGTTCAACTCCTTCTGATCAAAGATGTGTTGGAGGCTTTTGTGGTCTGTGAAGATTGTGCACTTCGTTCCATAGAGGTAGTGTCTCCAAATCTTAAGTGTAAACACTACTGCTCCCAATTCCAGATCATGCGTCGTGTAGTTTTTCTCGTGAACTTTCAGCTGTCGTGACGCATACGCGATGACCTTATCGCGTTGCATGAGTACGCATCCCAATCCCTGAATGGAAGCATCACAATACACTACGAAGTCATCTGTCCCTTCCGGCAAGGACAGAATGGGTGCACTGCAAAGTTTCTGCTTCAGCAATTGAAATGCTGCTTCTTGTTTTTCACCCCAAGCATACTTGATGCCTTTCTGGGTGAGGGTAGTGAGCGATTGTGCAATCTTTGAAAACCCCTCGATTGAAGCGTCTGTAGTAACCAGCCAATCCTAAGAATTGGCGGATCTCCGTCGGTGTCTTAGGTGCTTCCCAGTTTTAATTGGCTTCAATCTTGGCAGGGTCTACGTGAATACCCTTCTCATTCACTACGTGCCCGAGGAACTGAACTTCCCGAATCCAGAAATCACACTTCGAAAGCTTGGCATATAACTTTTCCTGTTGAAGTAGCCCTAGCAGTAATCGTAGATGTTCCGCATGTTCTTCTTCACTTTTGGAGTAGATGAGTATGTCATCGATGAACACAATGACAAATTTGTCGAGGTATGGTTTACACACGAGGTTCATGAGGTCCATGAATACCGCAGGTGCGTTAGTGAGACCGAATGGCATGACCAAAAACTCGTAATGGCCATACCGAGTGCGAAATGCTGTCTTAGCGATATCCTCCTCCCTGACGCGTAGCTGGTGGTAACCAGACCGTAAATCAATCTTGGAGTAGTAGCTTGACCCTTGAAGTCGGTCGAAGAGATCGTCGATGCGAGGTAACGGGTATCGGTTCTTGACTGTAACCTTGTTGAGTTCCCTATAGTCAATGCACATGCGGAAAGTCCCGTCCTTCTTCTTGACAAACAGGACTGGAGCTTCCCATGGCGAAACGCTTGGTCGGATAAATCATTTTTCTAGCAGCTCTTGAAGTTGGGTAGACAGCTCCTGCAGCTCGGCTGGAGCTAGGCGGTATGGAGCCTTGGCGATAGGAGTTGCATTGCTTGCCAATTCGATTTCAAACTCCAATTGTCGATGTGGTGGAAGACCAGGTAGTTCTTCTGGGAATACATCGGAAAAATCACGGACGACAGGGATGTCTTCTATACGTTTCTCGTCCTTAGGCTGTTCGGTAATTAGTGCGAGTAAAGCGAAGGAATTCTTTTTCCGCAGATACTTCTGCGCTTGCATGTATGAGATAATGTTGGTGACGGCGCTTGCCTTATCGCCTTGTACTGTCAGGGTTTCGTCGTTCGAGAGCGGAATACGGATAGATTTTTCGAAGCAGAGAACTTCAGCCCGGACGTCGGATAGCCAGTCCATTCCGACTACCACGTCAAAACTACCCAGGGTAGTTGTCATCAGATCAATGGTAAAAGTGTGGCCCGCGAGTTTGAGTTGACAGCCGGATACGATTTGGGTCACATCTACAGATTTACCATCGGCTAATTCTATAACATAAGGGGTCTCTAATGGTTTAAGCGTGAGATTTAGGTTCTTCCTAAAAGACTCAGATATAAAACTCCTATCCGCACCCGTATCAAAAAGCACAGTAGCAAAATGTTCATTAAGGGGAAACTTACCGGTGACCACGTTCGTGTCGTTTCTGGCCTCTCCGCGGCCCAATGTAAATGCACGACCTTTGGCACCTCCTGTGCCACCGTTCCCATTATTGTTGTTGTGGTTGTTGTGGTTGTGGTTGTTTCCACCATTATTGTTGTTGTTGCGCAACTGTGGGCAGTCTCTTCTGAAATGAGTAGTGCTACCACACTGATAGCATCCCCGGTTTATACCCTGCTGCTGGCCCTGAGGCTGATTTTGATTTTGTAGGGACATGATTTCCCCACGACAATCCTTTGCCGCATGACCTATCTTGCCACATCGTTGGCAACGATTTCCGGCACAAGGGCCGTTATGGTGGAGATTACAGCGGTTGCACTGCGGCTTTCGACCCGCATATCCGCTTGCATTCGGGGTGTTGTTGTTGTTGTTGTTGTTGGCGGGATGATTTTGATGACCCCGGTGGCTGTGGTAGTGATTGAACCGTTTCTGGTTCCCTTGCTGCGGATGAAATGACGAAGACTGTCGAACAGTGGAGTCTTCAAATTTTCTTTTGTTATCTGGGGCGACTTCGGTGGTACCCCGTGCTGGCAGTTTCTTCTGTTCCACTGCTTTATCGGTGAGTTTGTGAGCCAATCGGATTGCTTGATGTTCAGTTACAGGGTTACTAGACATCACCATACCCTGAATTTCCGGAACCAGACCCCCGAGATAGAACTCGAGTCTTTTCTCCACCGTGTTGGCCAATTCAGGACACAGAAATACCAAGTCATGGTGTTTTGCGGTGTAAGCCTCAATTTCCGATCCCACCATCTTGTGGTTCCATAAAGCTTGCTCTAACTGTTGCACTCTGTCTCGTGGACAGTACTCCTCTTTAATTAGGGCCTTGAACTCAGCCCATGCCATTGCATTTGCAGCTAACAGTCCACGTGTTTGGACTTGGGCATTCCACCATGTCAGTGCCCCATCTTCCAGTGTTGAGGCTGCATATTTGACCTTGTTGGCCTCGAGGCAGTTGCACATTTCAAAAACAGATTCCGATTTTTCGATCCAGCGGACCAGTCCAATGGGTCCTTCCGCCCCCGAGAATTTGCTAGGCTTTGCGTCCAGGAACATCTTGTAGGGGTTAAAGCCCCCTCCTGCTGCTGGTGGGTTTTGAACATCTGCCAGAGCAGCGTTCACGTGTTCTTGGATCATTGCGGCCAATTCTTTGTTGACATGTTGAAGTTTCCGCGACGTCCAGTTGTCATTTTAAATAAACTAAAGAAAACAAAGCGGGGATCGGCGAGACGAGTTAGTCTTCTACGTCTCCATCTCCCAAGTTGCTATCGTTGCTGTCATCCTCCGCGGCGTTTCCGGCTTCTACAGCCGGGTCTTTCTCCGGATCCTCCTCTGGATCCTCTTCTGGATCCTCCTCTACCGGTACTGGAGGGGCAGGTGCTGGTGCAAGTGCTTGGTTTTGCAGTTCCTGAATGTTCCAACTATTTTCCAGGACTTTGTCCTCAAGCCAGTTAGCTCTTATCTGCTCAGCACGCAGATCTCTGTCTATGGTGTTACGAGCTATCTTACTCGTATGATGCTCTTCCTCGAGCGAGTCGGTTTTACCAGTCAGTTGGCGGATCATCCACCCCTGTGCTAGGGTGGTTTCATGCATTCTTTCTAGTTGTTCTTGTTGCGTTCTTAACATATCTCTAAGTAGGTCGTTCCCTACTTCTAACGAGTTAACCGGTTTGACCGTCACAGCGATGGTTGGGCGTAATGACGACTCCTCCCCCAGAGCGAGCCTTTCCCTCGCAGCTGAGCGCGTTTCCACGCCATAAGATGGTAAGGGTTCCACCATAGGTGCCTTTCCTGGCGCCCTTGGTTGCGTAAGTTTGTCGGATGATGATGAGGATGATGATGACATGGCCTTTAAGTCGTGTAGTTAGTTACGAGTTGCATTCGCTTCAATTATGCATTCATATTTCACATAACATAGTAGTGGTACATCGCATAACAAGATATAATAATTCAGTGCCAAACTAAGTCTAGTGTCGTGATATCAGCTATAGTTTAGGTCTACTTCTAATGCAAACCTGGTTCTCTATAGCTAGTGGCTCTGATACCAATCTGTCACACCCTCAATTTCCACTTGCGGAGTTTTACCGCGAGGCGTGTGAACAAACCAGAATCTGAAACACTAGTACGTCGAACGACTCTACATGATTTGATTATACGTTTTCCAAAATCGTTCTTTGTAGATTTTATATCAATTACCAATATTTAGCAGAGCATTAGTTTTAAAGTTTGAGCGGAAGCATAAGTAAGTAGTGATGCGGGCGCCAACACAAACGCCAAAACAAATGAAAAATCCCAAAACAATATTAATAAATAAGACTCGATAATGATGTCTTGTTCAATGCATGTGCGTGCACCTAGAGCTCCTAGCGTCCTGAGAAACATGTAAAGAAACAAGTGTCAACATTAAAGATGAGTGAGTTCACAGGTTTTCATAAATTCGTTTGTTCGGTTATAGTTTGTTTTCTCCGTTATCCCTAACCCGGGATAACACATTAGTTCCATTATTCCAACCCGGAATAATAAGTTGTTGCTTCCAATATTCCAAACCCGGAATATTAAGTTGTTGTCTCCAATATTCCAAACCCGGAATATTAAGTTGTCGTTTCCATTATCCCCAATCCGGGATAATAAGTTGATGTTTCCAATATTCCAAACCCGGAATATTAAGTTGTTGTTTCCAATATTCCATACCAGGAATATTAAGTTGTTGTTTCCAATATTCCATACCAGGAATATTAAGTTGTTCCGTAATTAAGTTCAATGTTAATATATATAGGTAGCTAGCCTAAAGTCATGTCACTAAGTGTTCGCGATCGAAGCTGACTGTTGTGCCTCCGTTTTGCCAGGCCTATCACATGACCATGGCGGTGTTAGGCCAATTATTCACCCGTTGACCATACCAGGTCGGCTAGCGAGACTAGCTCGGATGGGGCTTGTCGGGCCCAGTAGTACTACTTATAATTCCCCCGCTATTTAACCCAAATACTAACGATCCGAGGAGATTGTCGAGGACTTAAGTGATAAAGCTGCTTAGTGCCCATAACATTACATTAACATTAACTTAGTTACCGTATAGTTGCGTGACGTTAAATTCGTATAACGTAAAGAGAGTGAGTTTGAGAGTGTATACATGTTTCTCCCCTGTTGTTTAAAAACCGGATAAAGTTAGGGGCCGTGAACTCACCTTTATTTGCTCGGTTAGTGTAGCAAAGATGTTATAAGAGATGAGACCGCTAGTTGCGTCCTAACAAACCAATTAATTACACGTCAGTGTGAAATCACACCAATACAAATTCCACACGCACTTTACTCACAAATTGATACACACAAACAACATCTCTAACACTCAAACATGCATGCAAGTATTCTCATGTGATCATAGTAATCAAACAACTTATCATGAACATATTCCAAATCCATGCAACACTTTAATGCATAAAATCACAAGTTATCAACTTTCTGCTTAACACTCCATTATTCAGCTGTTTTCTAGGATTTTTATAAAATAGTTCTAACATTCCAAAAATTCCAATATTTTTACAGTAGGTGACATCTATACCATAGAAATTTATATAATTTTCCCAAGTCCTAAATCTTTACCAATTAACCATAAATATTAATTCACTCAGCTGCAGTCAGATTTACCGCTTTCTGACTGCAGTCCACGGAAGAATTTATTTAAAAATCACTGATCGTCCGATTAACAAAATTCCAGTTGGTGTTGCCCGGAAATTTCCATACCTAGTTGCTGTACAAAAATCATGACTCAACTCCCTACTGATTTTAAAATCTAACTTGATAAACAACTAGCAAAATTTCAGAATTTTCACAGCTTTAGCTACTGAACTTGTTTGGCCCTTTAAAAATATCAAACGATTTCAGAAAATTATGAATCCAGTGCCATTAGATTCCTTATTCAAATCTCTACGTTCTAGACATCAGAAAATCCGTTTTTCGACAACTATCGACCGAGTTACAGCCAGATGAAGTCGGCTGTAACTATTACTCAGCCACTGATTCAGCATCTCTTTATCATAAACTCATGTAATCCCGCTCATGCGATTAATCTAGGCGATCAAGAACTGATTTTTAATCATAGACTAATACTAATAACCTATCCATGCAAACCCTAGTTCTTACTTCTAGTTATTACAACCAAAACACACTTGTAACTTGTGATTTCCGAAAACAATTCTGCATATGAACAAGCACCAAAACAGCCGATTATTTACAGCACTTATAATCCGAAACTATACCATCATGCAATCTGAGAACAGCAACAATCAAGATACATATATCCAAAACAACTAACCATTCAAGCATACATATATCCGAGACAACTAAACATTCAAGCATACATATATCCGAAACATTTATATCAATTCTTTCAAGCATGTATATGTATATCCGAAACAATACAATCATCTATCTCATTCTATTATGCAAATCCGAAAACAACACACTCAAGACACGTATAACCGAACATGATCTAGCAACAAAAGATAGATCCTAACCTTGAATAATTAGGTAAACAAGCCGGGTCTTGGACAAGGAGTGTCCGGCTGTTCCAGCAAACCGCGACTGAAGGAACTGAAAAGGAAAGCTGCTCGTGATCGACAAGGAGTGCAAGGGCTGTTTGCGGTCAGGAGATAAGGATGACGATAGCTGCTGCTGTTGCTGCGACCGAGAGGAATGCAAGGAACAAGGCTGATCAATGTTTACGATCACAAGAGGGGACAAAGCTGCCGACGGCAGTTTCTTTTTAGGGTTTTGCGAATTGTGAATGAAGGCATGCAATGGGTGATATATATAAGCGCAAGGGATAAGGTTACGGTTTGGGTTTGCACACGGCCGCAAGTGACTTGGGTTGGTTTGGGTTTGGGTTTGATCTTGCGGCCAATCGTTTTAATTTAAGGTTTTGGTTTGATCTTATGGCCGAAACATGTTTGGGCTGTTTTGGTTTGGTTTTGAACAAATTAGATTCGCGGTCTTGGGCTTGATATCGCGGCCAAGGATTAGAGTGGTTTGGTTTGGGTTTGGTCTTGGCCGAATAGTTAGAGTTTTAAGTCTAGGTTTGATCGTTGTTTTCTTTTAGCCGAAGACTTGGGTTCAAGGTTTAAACTTTGTGAACTCCTAGAGTCACCATGAACCAAGGTTGGAACGTGTCGCGGTTTGGTTCAGTTCGTGCACATATCAACTCTAATTATTTAATTACTAAAACAATCACACAACACACATCACGTATTCATTTAATTCGTACACGTTCGTACACATAGCACGTAATTAGTTTGACAAGTATTACGTTTAAGTTATCCGAAAAACCCGGGATATCACAAGTGGGCCCCCCAATATAGGACTGTTATAAATGTTTTGATAACCGTTTTTTAATATCATTGTTTTGTAACTTCTGCAGTTGCAAATGTTGTCTTAAATAACCTTTAATATAAGACACACTCATCCACTCACTTATTGTTAAGTTATTTTAAACTGTTTGGTCATTAGGAATATAAAAAATCCATTACAAATGCTCACTCGAAAAGTTGTAGTTCCAATACTAAATTGACCGTTAAGAAAAACTAAATTAAAAGTTTATCAATTTTCCAATATATAAATTTAATGTATATATTAATCTCAGTTATTGTTAGTCGACATAAATAGGTTATCAGAAAGCGGGGTATATCGACTTTTAATCAGCGGTGCACAAACCGGTGGATTTCGTTAACCGGTTTGGTCAAGCGTTTACTGACTTAAATAACCGGTCAAAGTGATTATCCGAGCTAGTTAGAGCAATAACCGGATAGAGCAAAAAGTAGAAAATAACCGCCATTAAATCTTAGACAACGTATTACACAATATAAAAAAACGGAAAACCAACATATAAGTATGTGAAGTGATAAAGTACAACACAACCGAAAACATCAAGACAAACACGGATTGCAACGTGCCATAATTTTAATTCCATGAGCCTCAGGGATGTTTGGTTCATAAACGATCCTTGTGAAATCTGTCGAGTTAAAATATTCCCTGAGAATGCATATAAAATGTATATGTTTAGTTAAATTACACGATCCACACAATCTAAATAATAGTCTCCAAAAACATGTAGATTCATATAACATACTGTCTTTTTGCTGAAGTAACTTAAGCCGAGATACGTAAACGACTTTTTTTTTGAGATTGCTTGATAGGTTTTCACAATATCGAACTGCCTCGTTCCGTATAGTTTTAACTGTATTACATGACCACTGAGGTGAACGATTTATGTTAGAAAAGCCAATAAAGAAATTGGTTTAGTTCGAAAGCACATGACAATAAGAACATATTAAATAAAGTACATACAATATTTACCTACGTTGCATCTTGAAGTAATATAACAAAAAGTTACGCATCCTTTATTCGGTGACCCGAGATAAACCTCCGAACAACATCTACTCTCTCTCTATATATAGCTATATATTCATGTGTGTGTGTATATATATGTTGATTGGTTAGCTAACACTTACCAACAATAAATTTTAGGCGTCTCCTTTCATGCGTAAGAGTTTGTATAGAAGGGACAGAATGATAGAAGCATAAACTTTGTGGAACCTTACTCATAATCGGTACAAGTTTAGTGTCTTCACTGATACAAATCTTATAGCCACCAAAAACCAAGATGTAACCTTCATGTTTTGGGTAATCTTGGTATTTGAAATGCTGTATTTGAAAGTGATGCAACACAAACACATTGCCAAGCAAAGTCGTATCATTGTAAACGTGTATTAAGTTTTCTGGGACGAAAGCGGCAATTTTTTTTTGTCTCTACAAGAGACAAAAGATAAAATAATTACTTTGAACATATAAATAAGGTGTTTATTCTAAACTATAGGGAAAAACCACTTACAACTTGATCGAGGAAGATAATCAACAATTTCTTTTCACGGACCATAGGGTATATGAACTCTACCCAAACAAACGGCACAGAATACCAAACCTCGTACTGTGTGAGTGAGGAAAAAGTGTCAACTATGGAACGGGCGCCCATGTTCAATGAGACCTTCACCTAAATGAATGCTGGTAAAATAAAAGTTCAACATAAATATATAAAGATTATCTAAGGCACTATCCATTGTCACATAAATGTAATGAACTTGTTGGAATTTTCAAGTGCATAAATGTATCTTTATTTAGGCAAAATGGGAGGCACTCAGGCTAGCGAATGGGATCTGGGCCGGGATAATATGTTGGAGTGGATTTCAGCTTGTTAAACAATTGGTGTGCTGACGCAGGTATATGATCCTTATTCTATTAACTTGTATCAGTTGTATGCATATTATGATAGGCACAAGTTTGTACGGAATTAGGAAGACTTCAATATACACATATACGTGTTGGATAGTTATTTTGGATTCTTTGTCATTAAGAGTATATAAACGTCACAGAAGCCAAGATGTGTATGCCTAAAACATGTAGTATTAAGATATGTATGCCTAAATAAGAATAAGCTGAATCACGAAGACAACATGAGAAATAAGACGTAGCTAAAAATAAGCAAAACATTAATAGGCACAACTAATCGTAGGGCTAGAAATCGCGAACCTGTTGATGAGCAATGCAAACCTTAGATTGTTTTCTTGTGCTCTACGAAGCGCTGATTAGATGAATTTCACCTACGGATTTCACCATGCTAGATTAAGCAACTTGTAAACAGTTGTAAAACAATTCAGGAAATAGTTTCAGGAAAACTATAAATAATACATACCTTGTGAAACAACACCCAAAACATGATCCAAAGCTTGTCAAATGAAAAACATGAATAACCTTTTTACGAACCAAAGCATTCTGGTTTAAGAAACGATAGGTGATCATGGGGAGTGGGGCCCTTAATATAGGACAGTTGTAAATGTTTAGACAACCGTTTTTTAAATATCTTTGTTTTGTAACTTCTACACTTGCAAATGTTGTTCTAAATGGCCTTTAATATAGGACCCACTCATCCACTCACTTATTGTTAATTATTTAAATAAAGTTTATAGAATCTGTTTATATAACACTCATGCCATCTAATTAAGTATTACGCTCCATAATACGTTAAGGACATATATGTGACTAATTGGATTGAACGTCTCCATATAATACGTTAAGGACATATATGTGACTAATTCGATTGAATGTCAGCTTTAAGGACTCGAAGTTTAAAAAGTATGATTTGTTAAAAGGTTGGTTATTTGTTTTTATTTAGTCCATAATAAAAGGGGATCATGTGTGATATGAAAAATGTACCTTTTTTTTTTGTAATTTTAGGTTTTAAAAAACAGGTTTTCTAATTACAATTTTTTGAAACGGTTTGGACTAATATATAAAGAAGTTATTTTTTACCCCACTTGCCCACTTTCTAAATTTAGGAGTAAATACATTAGATAGTTGATTATTGTTTTTTCTTCTTCGACCAGATAATATATATATATATATATATATAGGGTGAGGTTCCTGTAAAAAAGACTATTTTCATGAGAAGTGTGAAAACATAGGAATTAAGATGTAGGCATCATGTTTTGAACTTAGCCATGATGTTTTGGGTTGTTTTGGTAAGAAAAACACCAAACATAACAATTTAAAACACAATTCAACATATTGTAGGCATGCAATTTAAAAAACACTATTTAACACTTAAAACACACTACTTAACGTTCTTAGCATGGTGTTTTAAATTTTAAGCCTAAAATTCATTGCATTGTGTCTTAAATTGTTATGTTTGATGTTTTTCTTGCCAAAACAACCCAAAACATCATGCCTAATTCCAAAACATTATGCATACATGTCAATTCCTATGCCTTCTCACACTTCTCACAAAAAATGTTTTTTTACATGATCTTGAACCTATATATATATAATAATAAATTTTTATTTTTAACAACATAAGTATTCCATATAGTATATAACATATAAAAAAAAAAAAAAAAAAAAAAAATAATAATAATAATAATAATAATAATAATAATAATAATATTATTATTATTATTATTATTATGATAGTTAGTGTTTTATGATAATAATATAAAAACTGATAATCATAAACATAAGAGTGAAATAAGTTCAATATTAAAGAAAAAACATAAAGATATGTTCAATATGAAAGAAGAAACATAATTAGTGAAATAAGTTCAATAAAGAAAAACAAAACATGCATCATTCTTGAAATAACTTCCTTGAAACATAAGTATTTCTAGATATCATCCTCTTCCCAATCAAGAACAACTCGTTTTCCACCGGGTAGAGAAGCAAACTTGCTTCTTTTTATCACACGTACAATATCATCCTCTTCCCAATCATCGTCGGAACTAACGATCTCAATCACCTCGTCCCATTTCCAGTTCCTTATGCTTTAACCTCTTGTTGCTTCTTTCAACCTTGCGAACCTAAGAAAAAAAATGTCATTGAAGTCAGAGGTCGGACGAGTGCGTTTGAAGGCCTAAGGCGAGCTCTAAATGCGAGGCCCTTTCCGGTTACTAATTATATTATAATATTTTAAGTACACAATAATGAAATAGATACCTCATCACATGCTGGTCCATTTTTTTCATTGTTTTCTTTTCTGCTCCTCATCATCTTACCTGGTAAGGCTCATTTCCTAAAATAACAATTCAATCAAAAGTGTTGACCATGGACATATCGAGAGTAATTAGTTTAAATTAAAAAGTATCAACCTGATTAGATGCAGGTCCATTTTGTATCAACGTTTTCTCTCCACGTCTACCAAAGTGGTAACTTCCATTTCCTGAAATAAGAAATCAATCAAAATTGTTGATCATAGAAATATCGAGATTAATAAGTTTATCTAAGAGTATAAATAAAAACCGATAACATTCTGATCCACTTTTTATGAACATGTTCTGATCCGCATCAGTCAAACTGTTTAAGTTGATTTCATGAAATAACAAAATCAATTCAAATGTTTATGATAGAGATAGCGACAGTAGCAGTTTTGTAAACAAAGTACATTTACTAACCTTTGCTGAAGTGTGCGATATAGTGGCTGGTGGAATTTGATTTTCATTGCTAGAACACTCTTGGTTGCTAATTATGAAACTATACTTTGCTTCATTTTTTTGTTGACTGCTTGATCGAATATGTTTGAACTTGTTAAATGCAGATGCATTATATAGAAATAGATCACCTCAACTGACCCAGATTTCTAGGAAGATTGTAGGAGTTGGTTTGGAGATAATGGGTCTAAAAATAAGGAGAAAAGTTGTTGAGAAGTGGAGATCATGGGCATAAATTTTTGGAGCAAAACCACCAGTAGGAAAACTGCCAATAACCTCCATTAGAGCGGTTATTTTTGTAAGTTTAAACGGCTGAGATCTCATCTCAGCATGATCCAACGGTGGATAATGATTTGGATGGTGGTTAGACTTAATGGGATCCATATATATATAGAATTATTTAATTCGATATCATGTCAAATCAGTTCAAAAATCACAAATAAGGATTCGAGTTAAAAACCGAATCTAGAATTTGATTCAGATGCTAACCAGATTTGCTGCTTCGAAAGCCACATTTGAATCTTTTTCTCCAATTCAATTCGGTTCGAATTTTAGTCAAATAAAAACGACACTAAATGGTACAACAGGCAACAACCGGTTGTGGCTGCTGATTCACAAAGTTACTGAATTGAGGTGGGGCAGATCCGGTTCCGGACAGGGTGTTGTTTTTTGACCCGCAACTTACTTTAAATAAAGAAATTTAAACTTTAAAAGTAGTTAATAACCTTTCAAGTTTCCACTTTTTATGAACCAGCACAAAACTTGGTATAAATACTAATTTAGTACAGCACAAAACTTGGTATAAATACTAATTTAGTATACTTATTTATGTATTTTGGAATAAAGTACATAAATCTCGCTTTTTTGTTAATATTTTGTAAAGAAAAATATCCGGATGGTCCATGTGGTTTACTCCATTTTCATCTATAGTCCCTTTACGTAAATTACAGCTATAATCCCAAACTTTTACACATTCATCCTCGGATAGTCCCTGAAGCGATGGTGGTTAGTTTTTGGTGTTAAGTGGGATAGTTCCTCATAATTACGAAAATACCACCGTCTAATTTTAAGTCATTAATCTTAGAAGATCAATAGCTGAACTTATCACATAGCATTGCTATACTTATATATTAGGCAAAGTTAGCTAAGGTAAATAGTAAGTTAACTCGTAAGTGATTCACAAATATCATGAAATACTTTCTTCCTCAATTTCTATTTCTTACAAAAGTATATATATGCTCAATTATGTCTCATTTTTTCGATAGATTTCTAAATGTGATGCATATTTTTTTTCCCGGAATTAAAGAGCCTCGGAAAATTCCTTTCTTATTCAAACTGTGATTTGAATTTGAAAATTTCTAAATACATGAACTTTTTGTTCATAAAAGATTTTTTTAAGTTACAATTGCTTTTAAATATGTTTCCCTCCAAACAAAAAATGTTACTTAACCATTTCCCTCCCAATAAAATAGAGCATGAGGTGTTAATATTTAGTGTGGTGTTTTTCACTACTACGTAATTATTTTTATCAATATACCTATCCTAATTTCTTAACGGGCTAACCCACTGACTGGCCATTGATTTGCTTAAATTTGTATATAGGGTTTCGAATATATTTCATTTTCTTATATAAAGTTACATATGTTAATCAATCTGTAGCCTCGGTAGCATTTCAAAGTTGTTAGGTTTTTTGCATAGTTTTACGCCGTTGCCGTAACAAACACGTTTCGTTTTGCTGTGTAAATGCGAGCCACTCGAATGTTCTATTCAACTGTCATAAAGCGCAGGGTTAACACCCACTAGTTTCAATAAACTATACAAAATAACTTGCTCCAAGATATCAATGTGTAGCAAGCATGGTTGTAAAAGTCGTCAGGCACTTCGTAGTCGGATCTTAGAGTGCTCAAGAAGTACTTGACCTAGACGAAGATTTCTCGAGAAGTAATTGGCCTAGGCGAACAATACTCAAACCTCGATAGCCTAACTTATAACAAGTACTTAAAGACTAGACGAGACTTTTACGACCATGTAACAAACATACATAAACCACAAGTTACCGTTTGAATATTTTTTCACATTTCAGGAGAGAAATAGTGAAATAACCATGAAACCACTCTGACACACACACAACACAAAACACACACAAAACCACCTTTATTCTTGAATCTCAATATTCACCCTCTTCTTCCTCTTCATTTCTGGTAAGCTCAACAATAATAATAACAACAATCCCCTGTATCTATTTAATATACTCTTATTAATATTAATACCTCTGTTTTTTCATTTTTCAAGTTTCAGCTCAAGAACTACTTCAAATCTCAACACCCCACCAAGATTCACACACACTAGGAGTGTTTGTGAACCAGGAGAACCTAAACACGTCGCATCCACCGTTTTAGCAGCGGAAAACTGGCTCAGAACTCATGTTTTAGCTTACTACCCATCATTTGTTAACATTACCTCCATTTTGTCTCTAATGACAACCTCTGTGATGAAAACCAACAACATATTGCTGAGCTAATGTTGTCTGCTATCCAGAATGTTCATCATTCTCTTGTTAGGTCGGGTTTAGAGAAAAAAATCAGGGTTTCTGTTAGCTTCACCCCTAAATGTTTACAGTTACAGTTACAGCAATCGCATGTTAAACGTGTGTTTGAATTCTTGCTGGCTATTGATTCGACCTACATTGTGAAAACTGAGGGTGGTGTTGATCAGTTTGGGGGTATTTTGAGTTCCTACAGGCAATCGAGTGTGGATTTGGGTGTTTTCGGGTCGAAAACAGCAAGAAGAATGATGTCTGAGGGTGATTATTCTGTTCCGTCTGATGCGAGCTGCCGCCCCGCTCATTGGGATTACGCCGCCTCCGAAGTTTTCGCTACCGGTTGCCCCCGGGACGCAGCCGCCGGTTAGGAGTCCGGTGAACGGTGCACATCCGCCGTATGGGCTTCATCTGCCTCCGTGCAACCCGTATCCTAGTCCCGGAGGTTGTTAAATATACAGTGAGAATATATTAGTTAGAGTTTATTTTATAGTCGAATAGGCCAATATATTAGTTAGAGTTTATTGTTGAATATATTAGTTAGAGTCTATAGAATAGTCGGATATATTAGTTAGAGTTTATTATATAATATTAGTTGTAGAGTTTATCATAATATATATGTATATTAGTATGAGTTTATTATACACTGTTAAATTATGAGATATGATTTCATTAGGTTTCTTATTGTATTTTTATTAGTGGTGGTGTGATGGCGGCTCCACCTGTAGCGCCGCTCGCACGTGAACAATTGTGGTGTGTGGCGAAACCTAGTGTGCCGCTGGAAAAGTTGCAGGAGGCGATGGATTACGCGTGTGGAGAAGGTGGTGCGGATTGCGGTCCGGTTAGTCCAAACGGAAGTTGTTACGTTCCAGACTCCGTTGTGGCTCATGCTTCCTATGCTTTCAATAGTTACTGGCAGAAGAACAAGAAGAATGGTGGGACTTGTGGATTCGGCGGGACCGCCATGCTCATTAGTTCCGATCCAAGTAAGATGCACTGGTTCTAACTAGATGTGCACAAATCGGGTTTTGGGCCCAAACCGGTTTGGGTTGGGTCAAAGATGGTTAAAACTGGTTTGGTTTAAATTCTGGTAAGCTTCATTGAATTTATTGTTTAAATTGGATTTTTTAAATTGTTGTAGGTTTTCTTCAGTGCCATTTCACACTTGCATAAGTTTTGAAGATTTTTGAAGATGTGCAGGAAGTGGGGTAAAATGGTATTGAATATTGGTTAAGAACTGATTAGTTGTCAAAAGCTGTTTTATGTTGGTAGATTAGTTTATTAAGTTATTGGAATTGTGGATGTTTTGATGGTTAATTTATTGTAATCTTTGGAGACCTGGCCGGAAAACCACTTCTATGCAAGCGGCCACAGGATATAACTGACTTATCGCAGTGTTTAACTTGTTCTAGATCGGCATTGTCAGTCGATAATGTCATATGAATGCTATGCGCTTTCTTTTTTGTGTCTTATGACGGATTTAAGCTCGGGTTAAGGGGCATTTGTCGTTTGGTTATTAGAGCATCTACAACATGCTGTTTTTGGCTATTCGTGGCCGATGTGGTGCCACATGACAGCATATGTGTATGAGAGGGAGGGGTGCCTTCCTCTACATACACACCATCCATGAGGAAAGATGATGTTGCATTTGTGAAAATTATCATTGTTTCTTTACACATGTTATCCGTTTATATTTATAAAGAAGTTCAACATATGTATATTTTTAACCATGAAAATCATAGAACATTTCATGAGTTTATTTTCATGATCTTAGAAAAATAATAAATTATCGAATATTTATTTTAAATGAAAATTTGACGGAGTTTAAGTCTTCTACTCGAGCTTAAGAATGATATATTTATGGGCTGTAAGGTAGTCTTTTAATGATTCTATTAAGAGGTAGTTTTTCAATCGACTGGAGTAGTGTGGTTCACTAAAGGAAACATGTTAAGGATTCAAAAGCCAACATCTTAATAGGTAGAGGTGCACAAATCATGTTTTTGTTAATACCTGGTTTTGGGTATGGAACCAGTTCCGGGTATGATCGGGTATTGGAAAATCGGGTATTAAGAGAAACCGGGTAGGATTCGGGTACGGGTAGTGAAGAGAAAAGTCATACCCTATGTAACCGGCTAGGGTATAATCGGGTTAGGGTATGGATCCGGGTATTAATACCCGATTAAAAAAAATGTTTTTTTAAATAAAAATAAATGTGTTTAGAAATTAAAAATTGGTTTGTAATTTGTAAAAGTAGTTAAAAAACAATTTACAATAACATAAATTCACTCAAATACAAATTATTTATTTTATAATATGCATATTTTAAAACTTAAATATAAAAGTTGCAAAGTAAACTAAAAATATACCTTAAAAATCTGGGTATTAAAAAACCGGTATCGGGTATAGGGTATAACCGGGTTCGGGTATAGGGTATGACTGGTTCCGGATATTTTCGGGTATAAATCGGGTAGGTTTCGCTTACGGTATGAGCTCAAAATGTATACCTATCCATACTCTACGGGTAGGTCGGGTTCGGTTACGTGTATGCAATACCCGGGTAAAAAGTAACCGGTTTCGGGTTTTTTATCAGGTCTGGTTCCGTGTACGAGTTTTTCTATTAATAGGTAATTTTTAGAAATATATTGATGAATTCAGAGATTACCTCTTAATGACTCAACACAAAGTTGCTAAAGTTATATTTAATTATTTTCTCTATTTTCTACATTTCAATATTTTACTTGTCGAAGTCCAATAGAGTCATACAAGGGCCTACACGAGCCAACTGATAATTATAATAAAAAACCATACATTGATGGGTTTCTTAGTTATCAAACGCTTTTATGTTGGATTGTTGATTTGTTGGGTAATATAAACACATGACATGATACAGAAAATAAGTTGTTTACATGTTGATGATATGGTATTGGGCTTCACACTTTTCAACAAGTCAACCCATTAATCTTTCTTATTCTCATTGGGCTTTTCACTTTTCATTTTTTTATTCTTCAACTTTCATTAATTAGCCGATAACACTCTCAACTTTCGATTTGTACACCCAGCACTCTCAACTTTCAACTTATTGGCCGATAACACTCCTAACTAACTGAACCCTAACCCAATTAGTTTTTGCTGATGTGACATTTGATGTGCCCCTTTTTTGCTGACGTGTAGCTGATTTGGCATTCCAGATGATGTGGCAGCTGACTTGGCATTTATGATGACGTGGCAACTGATGTGGCAGCTGACATGGCATTTTTTGATGACGTGGCAGCTGATATCAGCTAACTGAGTCAGGGTTCAGTTAGTTAGGGGGTGTTATCAGCCAATAAGTTGAAAGTTGGGAGTGCTGGAGTACAAATCGAAAGTTGGGAGTGTTATCGGCCAATTGATGAAAGTTAAGGTTATTTAAATCCAATATCATTTTATGGTCCAAAATAAGTAGTTTACATGTTGATTAATTTATTGTAATCTTTTGAGAACTGGCCAGAAAACCACCTCTATGCTAGCGGCCACCGGATATAACTGACTTATCTCAGTGTTTAACTTCTTCTAGATCGGCATGGTCAGTCGATAATGTCATATGAATGCTATGCACTTTCTTTTTTGTGTCTAATGTGACAGATTTAAGCTCGGGTTAAGGGGCGTTTGTGGTTGCTTATTAGAGCACCCACAACGGGTCGTTTTTGGCTTTCCGTGGCTGATGTGAGCCACATGACAACATATGTGAATGAGAGAGGGAGGGGTGCCTTCCTCTACATACATACACACCATCCATGAGGAAATATAATGTTGCATTTGTGAAAATCATCTTTGTTTCTTTACACATGTTATAAGTTTATAGTTATAAAGAAGTTCAACATATATATTTTTAACTATGAAAATCATAGAACATTTCATGATCTTAGAAAATTAATAAATTTACCGAGTATTTATTTTAAATGAAAATTTGATGGGCTGTAAGTTAGCCTTTTAATGATTCTATTAAGAGGTTGTCTCTCAATCGATTAGAGTAGTGTGGTTAGGGCTGCAAACTAACCGAACGAACACGAACAAGACCTTATTCGTGTTCGTTTGTTAAGAAAAATATGTGTTCGCGAACCGTTCACGAACCCTTATCGAACGAGATTTTATGTTCGTGTTCGTTTATTAAGAAAATGTACTTGTTCGTGTTCGTTTGTGTTTGTTTGTTAATTTTGGGCAATGAACAAAAACAAACGTTGACAAACCAAATGAACACATACTAATGTTCATGAACAAAATGGAAACAAACGAACACAAACAATCGTTCATGAACGGAACATATCATACACTGACACTTATTAGATATTTAATTTGTCGAATTTTGAAGTATTTAAATAAATATAAAAACTAAAAACATTAATGAACCATCGAACACAAACGAATACGTTACTAAACGTTCACGAACATAAACGAACGAATAGACCTATGTTCATATTTGTTCATTTAACTAAACGAACGAAATTTCTTGTTCGTGTTCGTTTGCTTAATAAACGAAGAACACAAATGAACTTCCCGCCAAACAGTTCACGAACTATTCGCCAAACGTTTGGTTCGTCTGTAGCCTTAAGTTTGTTTCAGTTAAAGGACACATGTTATGATTCTTACATACAACCTCTTAATAGGTAACTTTTAAAAAACATGCTAATTCATTCTGATTTAAAACAACATACATCATGAGTTCTAATGACTCAACACAAAGTTTTTTAAGTTATATTTAATTATTTTTTCTATTTTGTTACATTTTAATATTTTACTTGTCGAAGCCCAATCGAGTCATAAAAGGTCTACATGAGCCAACTGATAATTTCTTCTGATTTAAAAAAAACATACATTGATGAGTTTCTTTGTTATCAAACGCTTTTATGTTGGATTGTTGGGTAATATAAACACATGACATGATACATAAAATAAGTAGTTTACATGTTGATGATATGGTATTGGGCTTCCCACTTTTCAACAATTCAACCCATTAATCTTTCTTCTTCTCATTGGGATTTTCACTTTTCATTTTTTTCAATTTTATGGTCCAAAAGAGTTTCCAAACGTGTTCAACTATATGTATTTGTTTCTTCTTCTAAAGCATTAAATGATCTCTAGCAATCTTCTCTTTCTTAATGATCTTAAGATATGAAATGGATTGTATATTTTCTCAAAACCGTAAGAAGGTATTATGTGATTGTAAGTTTTGTAGTAAGGTTTGCAAGAGGTGAGTCAAAGTGCTTGAAGGTTAGTCCTTTAAATAGATAGAAGGAGAGAGTTTATAAAAGTTTGTCGGTACCTTTACGGGTGACCCACTGTTGAACCATGCACTGTTCGTGGAGGTTTTGTGTTCATTTTCTCTATAGAAATCTGTCTTCCACTGAGTGGCAATTTTAGTCACATTTTGTGGGTTCCTAAAACCTAGTCAGTTTAGAAAAAAATAGTGAGAAATAGTGTGATTTAGAAAAAAAATAGTGATAATCTATCAAAAGAAACCCACTAGATAAAAATTATGGATCCGTCACTGCTCCACTCCTTTGCAACATAATCAAGGACATTTTTTCTCTTATTCTATGTTTTAATCATGCCTAAACACAACCGGATACAAATGGATAATTTTGACTTGAAAATAATGAGAGACCAAAACTCATTTTGTTAAAAGTACATGTCCTTGCAACAAAGAAAGGATCTTTGTTTCTTCCCAAACATGTTAATCACTTCCTAAATTGTTTAACCTATTTGTTTGACTTGGTCTTCCATGGAAAAGTTTTCCTTAGAGAAGATTCCTTAAAAAAAACCCTTTTTTAAGTCTATTTTAATACAAACTTTGTTTTATAAAAGCCCATTATAAAAAAAACACTTGAGCCAAAGTTAAATCATATTCTTTTAATAAATTGCATTCTTTATTGATGAATTTATCTTCAACATCTCTACGCTTGTTTTTTTTTTGATTAGTTGTTATTGAAGAGCACTTACGTTTATTTTTTATTTTTTATTTTTTATTTTTTGTTGAGATAGAGAGAGAGATTTGTACAGAGGACATATAGTCGATCCATGGCAAAGTAACTATCTAATTAGACTACAATTTGGTTTCATACATACCTATACAAGTCTTGGTTGGGTTGCATGAATGCAACTAAACATATACACATACCATTATACCAATATGATAAATTCACACCAATTGTAACACCTCGTAATTTCCTGTCCAATTAAAATTTCGACACTTGTCCCGCTGATCCTCGTATGCCGTGTGCTAGACGAGAGGGACTAAACTCGCCAACATGTTATTTTATAACATCTGAGTGGTGAATATTAAAGTCGAGGGGCTTAAATGTGTCAACATGCTTAATCTATGCCTCTGAGTGACCTTTTAACGAACCCGAAGCCTAATGATGTTTGGTTATACTCCCGAGAGTGCTAAACAGGTGCCATATTGAATAAAACATGCTTTTATGTCAAAATATGGAAGTTTGGGAAGTCCAGGGACCAAAATTAAAAATTTAGAGAAATGGTCACCTCCGCGTGTCGCGCGGGAACATGTTGTTCCCTCGCATGGCGTGACGGCATGCGTTTCGCAGAATTCTGCATGCCAGCTGCAGACCTGCATGCCTGCCACCTTTTTTCGCGAATTTCCAGCATTTCTATGCTCAAGACACGTACCTGGACTTGTGCACTTCAGGGATGCATGCTAAACACTTGTATCAACCTCCATCATCTTCCAATTGCATAAATTGAAGCCTTGATTCATCCTTCAAGAATTTGCACACTCCTCAAATTCTCTTCCTCAAACCTCTTCAAGTTCTGGAGCTTCAAGAGTCTTCAAGTCCATCTCATATTCGTGCAAGGACCTTGTGTAAGTGTTCTTGACCTTCCTTATTCAGTTTATTTCTCATTCTAGCTAAAAGTCAAGTTCGTCGTAAAACATCTTTGACTTTAAGCTTAAATCCTTATCGTCCAGCCATGGTTCGAATCAAACATGGTTACGTGATTGTAATAAGGTAGGTAACAACATCCCATAAGGGCACCTCCTGATTACCACGTTTGCATGTCGATTGACGAGTGAAACTTATTTCTAAAAAAAAAAGTCAAACTGGGTCAGATTTGATAATAAAAGCATAACTAGTAACATGCATGTTATAAAATCAGTTTTGTCACTCTAAATACTTAATAATAATTATAAGAATGTGTCAGCTCGTCAATCCCAAGTCTAAGGTCGGTTCGCAACCGAAAGTCTTGAAGTTTGACTTCTGCTTTGGCTTTCAGTTCTGATCCGATTTAGAGTCTTTCAAGGCTGATTCTAAGTTTCATTATGATCCTTATATAATATAGTATAACCCCCTGAGGTCATACTACATGGTCATAATCATAATCCAAGTTTATGCGCAAGTTTCATTAATGTGTCAACTTTGACTACTTTGCCCTTTTTGCTTAAAATGAGATTTAAACTAAAAATGAACATGCAACAAGTTACCTACTGATATATTAACTTGTTTGACTTGCATGCATGTCCATAATTTGGTCACAATCTGAGTTCTTCCTAAATATCGCAATTTGAGCTTTTAAAGGACCGAAATGCCCTTTTTCGGCAAATAAAATGTTTTAACCATACTTCTACAATAAAATACTTTACCTACTGATGTCACAATATGATTAAAGTTATTTGGAAACTTAAATCAGATTATAAACTGAGTTATGTAAAGGCTCTTGCATGGTATCGATAAATGACGATAATACCCTTACGGTGCGTAAAATGAGTTCTAAATATATTTTTATAACCGAACCTTTTACAAATTGATTTTTATGTATTAAATAAAATATTTTGAATATATAAACCTGATCAAAACAATAATTTTCCTTAAACATCGGTTAATTCGTCATTTAGCGACTTTATCATATTTTCAACGCACTGTATGGGTTAAAACCATATCTAGGCGTCAAGACTTATTACATACTGATTATAAAACCTATTTCTAATATTTTACAGTAGGTACAAGTTATAGACTCAGACTCCCAAATAAGTCTTCGAATCTATGTGTGAAATGACCAAAATACCCTTTCGGGGCATAGTTTGGTCTTCAAATATAAACCACATATATTTGACATCTTACTGATGTAACATCATAAATAAAATATTTTTATAAATAATATATGACCATGACATCAGATTAATCACCAACTCATTTTTATGAATCGTAAAATGACAAAATTACCCCTGTAAAGGCGAAATCGATTTTAAAACTATAACGGGCATACGTGTTGGTATCTTACTGATATTGAAACATGTTGTAAGCATATTAGCACATGAAACTTGCACATGACTCATCCGGTTACCCGGTATCGCTTTATGTGTACGGTTAAGTCTACGTGACATGTTTACGTAAATTCACTGAAACGGGTCTAACCTTATCATTTTTATATCAAATCCAGAATGTTATATGTTTACCCAAAATATACAAGTCCTAGTACTTGTCGGGTTTAAACAACATTCTTTCCGGTCATCGCTTATCTAGCGTATCGTTCCGTTATGTATCCTTTAAGCTAACTGGTTCGAGTCAACAACTCAACCTAAACCCGTTAACATTCTAATTGGTTATTAATACCATCAATCCAGACTAGAAGCCTCCCAGTAGATCGATACTTTGCATTTGTCTTCTTGATTAACGGCTGAGTTACTATTGTTAGAAGAACTAGCTCAGGTAAATACTTTAACTTATTTTCCCTATACGGGCTCGGGATACGATATTATATTACCGCTTGGTCGGTATGGGATCATGTTTATCGGATTGTGATTTACTAAATCTTATAACCCGTTTTATTCTGTATTGTCTGATAACTTAAACATTTGGGGTTAACTCGACCGTGTCCTGGATATCCTTGGCTCATTTAAATTACTATGGCCACGACCTAAGCGCGGGGTGTAGGCATACACCTGACAGACGCTAATGCTAAACAAATTATTTTATTTATACTCCTCATGGGTTTTTATTAAGCGGTGTGTCGTTAATCAGGTTATTCGATTTTTGCACCGGACCCCATACGTATTGACAGGCTTGTAAAACTGTAAACAAGATCATTTTGAATTGTCCCAAGTTATAAAAGATTTTCGTACTCAATGCACCTAAACAAATTTTAAATGTTTTCAAAATGAGTCGGTTAAATGTATTTACCAGTGAAAACTGACGTATTTTCCAAAAGGCTAAGTGACAGGTTCGGCACGGAATAGGCTAGGAGCTCTTGGTATGATGTAGAGAATTTTGCAAGTTCTTAGTCAAGCCTAAAGTCTGTCGGAGAATATCGTTTTTGTATCTTCGATCCGCCTGTGGATCTAATATTGCAAACCTTGTAATTGTTTTAAGACTTTTAAACTCTACGGTTTGTAATAATGTTGATATTCAAGTCTTCCGCTATGCTGTATATATGTTTGACCTTGATGATACCAATATTACGTCACAATACTCTCCACCCGGGCCCACCGGGATTGTGTTGGAAATCCGGGGTTTGACAGGTTGGTATCAGAGCCAACATTCGAGTGAATTAAACACTAGCCTTTTGTGTTTAACCTCGAGTATACAAATAGCACATTCCTTAGTATCCGAGTCTAGACATCGACTTAGGATTTCGCTAACCATTATTAAGAGTTCTATTATTTATTTTGTTTTGTTTGTTTTCTACTTTGTATTGAAGCAGGAAAAATGCCGCCAAGATGCCGTGGTAGCATTAGGAGAGGCGGAGGCTCGACAAGAGGAGGAACATCCGGGCAAGGACCATCCCGTGTACCGAGCCCAAACCCAAACCCATACGAAGGATCAGGAGATTCTTCGTCTTCATGGCGACCGTTTGGGTACCCGCTTCCACGCGAGTACTCTCCCCCACATTCAGAATCCCAAGACTCTCACTACTCTTTCCACTCGTACCATTCACATCACTCCCATCACTCCAACCATCACCAAGAAGACTCCAACCCAAATAGCTATGCGCGTTCTCCATCTATAACGCCACCGGTTGACTCACCCACCCACATGGAGGAAGATCCAGAAATGCCACCCTTGGGATCGCGCGACTATCCTATTGAACTGTCAAGTGGCCCCCCTTCTCGCATGGGATCACCATTTGAAGGCCCTGATAGTTGGGATTTGAGATGGAGCCAATACCAGTTTTACTATACCCCTTCTCCTCATTCTTCTAAACCACCATCACCTCCCCAAGAAGCTGAACAAATGGAAGTGGAAGAACAACAACCCCAACGAAAACAAACGCCTCCAAGAAGGAAGCGTGGAACCCGTATGTCGGTACGTGCTGGGCAATGGACAGGCTCGCAACCACCTATGTCCCAAACTTACCCTGTTATCCCTGAGGACCCACAAATGGGTGGACCCTCAAACACATCACCAGAGGCGGTGTTGCCACCTCTACCACCAGCCATTGAACCTACTGTTCAGTTGACACTGCCGGAAACAGGAAATCCGATCCCTTCCTATCCAGATTCATCTGGGTACCACCATACTCCTACACCTTTACACTATGACTATTCGGCACCGTCTGTTGATCCATATTTGGAAGCAGCCGCGTATAATGCTTATAACCCAACTTCTTTTCTTCCATACTCGGCTACATCATACCCTGGCTATGGATATCAATACCCTTCTGCATACCAGTCTCAACCGCCACCGCAACCCCCGATGCAGTAAACACCTCAAACAACACCACAGCTAGAGGCCATTAACCAGGCCTTGGAAAGAGTTGAGCAGATGCAGTGCCAAACCGGGAAAAAGGAGAAGAAAACCTTTAAGGCCTTCAAGAAGTTGACAAAAATATGGAAGGGAAAGAAAGATGAGTAGGGATTGAGCTATTAGTACTTTTATTTTAGTCCCTACATGGACAAGTATTTCTATTTTAGTCCCTGAGTGGACAAGTATTTCTATTTTAGTCCCTGCGTGGGCAAGTATTTTATTTTAGTCCCTGCGTTGACAAATATTTGGTTTCCGTCCCTGCGTGGACTAGTTATTTCTGTTAGACCCCTGCGAGGGCCAATTAATCTTAGTTTTTAATAAAAAACCTGTTTAAGGCCCTAATGTAATCCTTATTTATTTTAATTAGGAAGGATTCAAAATTATATATGTGTGTATATATATATATATGTAAGTATTAAGAAATATCCTTTGTTCAAGCGATCGTCTCGACTTTACTCAAAATTTTTATTGATCCGCTAAAATTCCAAAAGATCTTCTTAAATGGTTTTCTCAGCCAAATGGTTAGAGACCATAATAAATTAGCATACTATGATAAGTTAAGGACTGATAACCTTCTATCATGATAGCTAAGGAAGAGTATCCTTTCTATCCAGAGGCAGTGAACTATGTCCCACCTCGAAGCCTAATGGTTAACAAGATCATTGTGTATATCAAGAATGATAAACACTTCCCATTAGTACTCGGAGATGAATGGCTTACAAGCCATACCTAATCATCCAATAAAGTCAAGGACGTTGTAACCTTTAAGGTTCCCTGTCCAAAGTAGTGAGCCACGCTCCAAAACCTTATTAAAATGATCATAAATACAACCAGGCTTTATTATAAAAACCATTTTAAGACAATTAACTCTAGTTAACATCTAAGTATTGTTGACTCTCCTGGCAGTGTGACTTGAGGAACCACACTAGTCATCGAGGTAGCTGGGCTACGCCCAAACCTCATCGATCATAAGTGATCAATCTTATATCATCTTTTCAAATATGCAATGACAACATTCAAACATCCATTAGTGATGAAATGCCTTTGAGCCATAAATCCCATGTCCAAGCACCATACATGACTCTTTAAAAGCCTAAGCCTTTTGTGCCAAGTTTATTAAGAAACATGTACTTTAATGTACTTAAATGGTTAAGAATACCATGTCAGTCTGCGAATCATCAATTGCAATGATCAACTAATGGACTTTTAAACTATGTAGTACCAATATCTACAAGATGGCTGACTCTGGAGGAGCCAATAGTCACCCCGAGAATGATGATCATGCTAATGTTAACATCAATGATGATGCCTTCCAAGCTCGCATTGATGAGGCTGTAAGCAAAGCCATGAACAAAGCCTTGGAGAAGCTAAAAGATACCAGCGCTACTAACTCCAGAACCACATCCACTCCGCGATCCTCAGCTAAGAGAGTAGCTCTGTTCATTCTTCAAATAAGAGAAGTGAATCTAGAAAGACAAATTACCAAGGGTCACACGAGCATAGAGAAAGGGACCAACCCGTCAGAGATGGTTGCACCTACAAGTACTTTGTTTCCTGCAAGCCACGAGACTTTAACGGTGAAAAAGGTGCAGTGGAATGTCTCAGGTGGTTGGATGAAATGGAAACCATAGTGGATATCAGCGGTTGTGCTAGAAACGATGTGGTGAAGTTTGTTTCTTAATCATTCAAGGGCGATGCCCTGATATGGTGGAAGGCGATGGTGCAGTCTACAGGGAAGGTAGCCCTGTATAATTTGGGATGGAAGAGGTTTGTTGAATTGATCAAGGAGACATACTGCCCTCCCCACGAGGTGGAGAAAATAGAGGCTGATTTCTCAACTCTCTCTATGAAGAATCTAGATTGCTGCAAGTATGTTACTGATTATAACTCCCTGTCAAGGTTAGTTCCCTATTTGATCACCCTAGAGCCAAAGCGCATTGCGCATTTCATTAATGGTCTTGCTCCAGAAATTAATGGGATGGTCAAGGCTTCTAAGCCTAGCATTTACCGGTCTGCTGTGGACCTGGCGCTGTCCCTTACTCAAGACATTGTAAGGCAAAGATCAGTTAAGAATGGTGCTGAAGGGAAAAGGAAAAGGGAGGATGACAACTCCCACAAGTTTGACAGGAAGAAGCAGAGGTCTGGGTTCAAAGGGAACCAAGGTCGGTCCGATGATAGACCCGCATGTAAGTTTTGCAAGAAGAAGCATGGGGGTCAGTGTCAATTTGATCCACAGGCTAAGCCTTGTGGTATCTGTAAGAGATTGGGGCACAAAACCTTAGAATGTAAGGATCTAAAGGACACATCTTGTATGGATGTGGCGAAAAAGGCCACATAAAGACCAACTGCCCTAAGGCCACCAAGGATGGTGCCAAGAATGGAGGGGCAAACAAGGGAAGTGCTCGAGCTTTCCAGATGACTGCTAGGGAGGCCGTCAATGACAACAATGTCATAACAGGTACTTTTCTCATTAATGACATTTTTGCTAGAGTCTGTTTGATTCCGGAGCTAATAAGTCTTTCGTAAGTCATAAGTTTAGTGAGTTGTTGAATTTGCCCATAAGAGCTTTAGATATAACCTATGAAGTAGAACTCGCCGATGGAACCTTAGAATCCGCTTCTACCATTCTTGATGGATGTTCCATATCCATAAAGAATCAATCCATTCCAGTCTCTCTTTTGCCAATGAAGTTAGCAGGGTTCGATATAGTCTTAGGCATGGATTGGTTATCCCATAACCAAGCCACATCACGTGCAATAAGAAACTCATCGAAATCGTATCCTCGTCCGGTGAAACCCTGACCATATTAGGATATTATCATCATGGGTTACCCTAAAAAGGTGTCTCTTCTGAAAGCCTCAAGGTGTTTGAAGAAAGGCTGTGTCATCTACATGGCACAAGTAACCATTGATGAACCCAAACCAAAGATAGAAGACTTGAAAGTTATCTCGGAATATGTAGATGTATTCCCTGAGGAATTGCCTGGTTTACCCCCAGATAGGCAAGTGGAGTTTAGGATTGATATCCTGCCTGGAGCGCACCAATTGCGAAAGCTCCTTATCGATTAGCACCTACAGAAATGAAGGAACTAAAAACCCAACTGGATTTAGAGAAAGGCTTTATACAGCCTAGCTCATCGCCTTGGGGAGCTCCTACATTGTTCGTGAAGAAGAAATATGGTTCAATGCGTCTGTGCATTGATTATCTGAGTTAAACAAGGTAAAAATCAAGAACCGTTACCCTTTACCCAGGATCGACGACTTATTCGACCAGTTGCAAGGAGCTAGCTACTTTTCAAAGATCGATTTAAAGGTCAGGATACCATCAGCTGAAAGTCAGAAGTGAAGACGTCCGAAAACTGCTTTTAGGACCAGGTATGGTCACTATGAGTTCTTAGTGATGCCTTTAGGACTCACTAATGCACCAGCAACATTCATGGATCTTATGAATAGAGTCTGCAAACCATACTTAAATAAGTTTGTCATTGTTTTCATAGACGACATACTTATCTATTCTCATAGTCAAGCAGATCACGAGAAACATTTAAGGTGTATTCTAGAACTCCTAAGACAAGAAAAGCTTTATGCAAAGTTCTCTAAGTGCGAATTTTAGATTAGAGAGGTCCAATTTTTAGGACATGTGGTGAGCGAACATGGCATCCAAGTTGACCCACAAAGATTAAAGCTATCATGAATTGGGAAGCACCCAAGACTCCTTCTGAAATCCGTAGTTTCCTAGGACTGACCGGTTATTATAGGAGGTTCATTGAGAACTTTTCAAGAATAGCCACTCCCTTAACTACCTTAACCCGCAAGGCTGTCAAGTTTAATTGGGGACTGAAGCAACAAGAATCCTTTGAGATTCTTAAGCACAAGTTGAGCAATGATCCTGTACTTACTCTGCCTGAAGGTACTGAAGAATTTGTTGTCTACTGCGATGCTTCGCACACTAGCATGGCTGTGTGCTTATACAAAGGGGCAAGGTGATTGCCTACGCATCGCGATAATTAAAAGTGCATTAAAGGAATTACCCATGACTTGGAACTGGGTGCCGTAGTGTTTGCACTAAAGTTATGGAGACATTATTTGTATGGTACAAAGTGTATTTAGAACACTAACCACAAGAGCCTCCAACACTTGTTCAATCAAAAGGATTTGAACATGAGACAACACCATGGATGGAGACATTAAACGATTATGATTGTGAAATACATATCACCCTAGCAAGGCAAATGTAGTTGCAGATGCACTTAGTCGCAAGGAAAGGATGAAACCCTTGAGAATCAATGCCAAGAGCATCGAGATAAGAAGCTGCTTGAATGAGAAACTACTTGATGCACAAAAGCAGGCTATGTTGGAAGCAAACCTCCCTAAGGAAGGTCTAGGTAAGACTATTGATCAATTAACTCCCGGTAATGATGAAATTCTTAAGTTCAATGGGAGAATCTGGGTTCCGATCTATGGAGGACTCAGAGATATAATCCTCCAGGAAGTACATAACTCCAAATATTCGATTCATCCTGGAAGTGACAAGATGTACCAGGATCTAAGACCAAGATATTGGTGGATGGGATGAAGAAATCCATCACCCATCATGTAGCGAAGTGCTTGACGTGTTTGCAAGTCAAGGCAAAACATCAGAAGCCGTCAGGACTTCTACAACAACTGGAAATCCCCACATGGAAGTGGGAGATGGTAACTATGGATTTCATTACCAAGTTGCCTAAAAAAAGAGTGGAAATGACACGATATGGGTAATTGTCGGTAGACTTACTAAGTCAGCACATTTCTTGCCCATAAAGGAGACACATAGCTCTGACAAGTTAGCCAAGCTTTACGTAGATAAAATCGTGTCACTGCATGATGTGCCGGTATCTATTGTATCCGATAGAGATACAAGATACACTTCTCATTTCTGGAAGAGTTTCCAGCAGTCATTAGGCACCCGATTGAACTTCAGTACGGCTTACCATCCGCAGACTGATGGCCAGAGTGAGCGTACCATCCAGACTCTAGAAGACATGCTTCGCGCTTGTGTGATGATTTAGGTGGAAGTTGGGATGACCATTTACCCCTAATGAGTTCTCCTATAACAACAGTTATCATACAAGCATCAAGGCTGCTCCTTTTGAAGCCTTGTATGGAAGGAAATGTCGAACGCCTATTTGTTGGGCGGAAGTTGGGGAGGCCCAAATATCAGGACCTGAGATAGTCCTGGAGACAACAGAAAAGATTGGACAGATTCTTGATCGTCTCAAAGCTGCCCGGGATAGGCAGAAGAGCTACGCAGATAAGAGGCATAAACCTCTACAGTTCCAAGTAGGGGACAAGGTCTTGTTGAAGGTATCACTTGGAAAGGTGTAATGCGCTTCGGGAAGAAAGGCAAGTTAAGCCCCAGATACATAGGATCGTTCGAGATCATCGAACGAGTTGGATCAGTAGTGTATAAGCTAAGTCTACCAGAGGAGCTAAGCGGAATCCATGATGTGTTCCACATTTGCAACTTAAAGAAGTGCCTAGCAGATGAATCGCTAGCAATGCCTCATGAGGACGTCCAGATCAACAAAAACCTGAGGTTTACTGGGAAACCAATTGCGATAGAAGATCGAGAGGTCAAGAAGCTTCGAAGAAAGAAGATACCTATTGTAAAGGTCAAGTGGGATGCTCGTAGAGGTCCCGAATACACCTGGGAAGTCGAGTCCAATATGAGACAAAAATACCCTCATTTGTTTGAATAAAATCTCGAGGTCGAGATTTCTTTTAAAGGGGTGAGGATGTAACACCTCGCAATTTCCTGTCCAATTAAAATTTCGACACGTGTCCCGCTGATCCTCGTATGCCGTGTGCTAGACGAGAGGGACTAAACTCGCCAACATGTTATTTTATAACCTCTGAGTGGTGAATATTAAAGTGGACGGGTTAAACATGTCAACATGCATAATCTATGCCTCTGAGTGACCTTTTAACGAAACCGGAGCCTAATGATGTTCGGTTATACTCCCGAGAGTGCTAAACAGGTGCCATATTGAATAAAACATGCTTTTATGTCAAAATAGGGAAGTTTGGAAAGTCCAGGGACCAAAATTGAAAATTTATAGAAATGGTCACCCCCGCGTGTCGTGCGGGAACATGTTGTTCCCTCGCGTGGCGTGACGGCATGCGTTTCGCAGAATTCTGCATAGCGAATTTCCAGCATTTCTCTGCTCAAGACACGTACCTGGACTTGTGCACTTCAGGGATGCATGCTAAACACTTGTATCAACCTCCATCATCTTCCAATTCCATAAATTGAAGCCTTGATTCATCCTTCAAGAACTTGCACACTCCTCAAATTCTCTTCCTCAAACCTTTTCAAGTTCTGGAGCTTCAAGAGTCTTCAAGTCCATCTCATATTCATGCAAGGACCTTGTGTAAGTGTTCTTGACCTTCCTTATTCAGTTTATTTCTCATTCTAGATAAAAGTCAAGTTCATCGTAGAACATCTTTGACTTTAAGCTTAAATCCTTATCGTCCAGCCATGGTTCGAATGAAACATGGTTACGTGATTGTAATAAGGTAGGTAACAACATCCCATAAGGGCACCTCCTGATTACCACGTTTGCATGTCCGATTGACGAGTCAAACTTATTTCTAAAAAAAAGTCAAACTGGGTTAGATTTGATAATAAAAGCATAACTAGTAACATGCATGTTATAAAATCAGTTTTGTCACTCTAAATACTTAATAATAATTATAAGAACGTGTGGGAACATGTTCGGCTCGTCAATCCCAGGTCTAAGGTCGGTTCGCGAGTTTATGCGCAAGTTTCATTAATGTGTCAAATTTGACTACTTTGTCCTTTTTGCTTAAAACGAGATTTAAACTAAAAATGAATATGCAACAAGTTACCTACTGATATATTAACTTGTTTGACTCGCATGCACGTCCATATTTGGTCATAATCTGAGTTCTTCTTAAGTATCGCAATTTGAGCTTTTAAAGGACCGAAATGCCCTTTTTCGGCAAATAAAATGTTTTAACCATAACTTCTACAATAAAATACTTTACCTACTGATGTTACAATATAATTAAAGGTATTTGGAAACTTAAATCAGATTATAAACCGAGTTTATGTAAAGGCTCTTGCATGGTATAGATAAATGACGATAATACACTTACGGTGCGTGAAATGAGTTTTAAAGACATTTTTATAACCGAACCTTTTACAAATGATTTTTATGTATTAAATAAAATATTTTGAATATATAAACCTGATCAAAAGTATAATTTTCCTTAAACATCGGTTGTCATTTAGCGATTTTATCACCTTTCAACGCACAGTATGGGTTAAAACCATATCTAGGCATCAAGACTTATTACATACTGATTATAAAACCTATTTCTAATATTTTTACGGTATGTACAAGTTATAGACTCAGACTCCCAAATAAGTCTTCTAATCTATGTGTGAAATGACCAAAATACCCTTTCGGGGCATAGTTTGGTCTTCAAATATAAACCACACATATATTTGACATCTTACTGATGTAACATCATAAAATTAATATTTTTATAAATAATATATGACCATGACACACCAACTCATTTTTATGAATCGTAAAATGACAAAATTACCCCTTTAAAGCCGAAATCGATTTTAAAACTATAACGGGCATACGTGTTGGTATCTTACTGATACTGAAACATGCTGTAAACATATTAGCACATGAAACTTGCACATGATTCATCCAGTTACCCGGTATCGCTTTATGCGTACGGTTAAGTCTACGTGACATGTTTACGTAAATTCACCGAAACGGGTCTAACCTTATCATTTTTATATCAAATCCAGAATGTTATATGTTTACCCAAAATATACAAGTCCTAGTACTTGTCGGGTTTAAACAACATTCTTTCCGGTCATCGTTTAATTTAGCGTATCGTTCCGTTATGTATCCTTTAAGCTAACTGGTTCGAGTCAACAACTCAACCTAAACCCATTAGCATTCTAATTGGTTATTAATACCATCAATCCAGACTAGAAGCCTCCCAGTAGATCGATACTTTGCATTTGTCTTCTTGATTAACGGATGAGTTACTATTTGTTAGAAGAACTAGCTCAGGTAAATACTTTAACTTATTTTCCCTATACGGGCTCGGGATACGATATTATATTACCGCTTGGTCGGGTATGGGATCATGTTTATCGGATTGTGATTTACTAAATCTTATAAACCGTTTTATTCTGTATTGTCTGATAACTTAAACATTGGGGGTTAACTCGACCGTGTCCTGGATATCCTTGGCTCATTTAAATTACTAATGGCCACGACCTAAGCGCGGGGTGTAGGCATACACCTGACAGACGCTAATGCTAAAAAAATTATTTTATTTATACTCCTTCATGGGTTTTTATTAAGCGGTGTGTCGGTTAATCAGGTTATTCGGTTTTTGCACCGGACCCCATACGTATTGATAGGCTTGTAAAACTGTAAACAAGATCATTTTGAATTGTCCCAAGTTATAAAAGATTTTCGTACTCAATGCACCTAAACAAATTTTAAATGTTTTCAAAATGAGTCGGTTAAATGTATTTACCAGTGAAAACTGACGTATTTTCCAAAAGGCTAAGTGACAGGTTCGGTACGGAATAGGCTAGGAGCTTCTTGGTATGATGTAGAGAATTTTGCAAGTTCTTAGTCAAGCCTAAAGTCTGTCGGAGAATATCGTTTTTGTACCTTCGATCCGCCTGTGGATCTAATATTGCAAACCTTGTAATTGTTTTAAGACTTTTAAACTCTACGGTTTGTAATAATGTTAATATTCAAGTCTTCCGCTATGCTGTATATATGTTTGACCTTGATGATACCAATATTACGTCACAATACTCTCCACCCGGGCCCACCGGGATTGTGTTGGAAATCCGGGGTTTGACAGGTTGGTATCAGAGCCAACATTCGAGTGAATTAAACACTAGCCTTTTGTGTTTAACCTCGAGTATACATAATAGCACATTCCTTAGTATCCGAGTCTAGACATCGACTTAGGATTTCGCTAACCATTATTAAGAGTTCTATTATTTATTTTGTTTTGTTTTGTTTTCTACTTTGTATTGAAGCAGGAAAAATGCCGCCAAGATGCCGTGGTAGCATTAGGAGAGGCGGAGGCTCGACAAGAGGAGGAACATCCGGGCAAGGACCATCCCGTGTACCGAGCCCAAACCCAAACCCATACGAAGGATCAGGAGATTCTTCGTCTTCATGGCGACCGTTTGGGTACCCGCTTCCACGCGAGTACTCTCCCCCACATTCA
Source organism: Scalesia atractyloides (assembly GCA_947069175.1). Lineage (NCBI taxonomy): Eukaryota > Viridiplantae > Streptophyta > Magnoliopsida > Asterales > Asteraceae > Scalesia > Scalesia atractyloides. The sequence goes on from CAMTDV010000019.1 coordinate 62,126,587, forward strand.
GAATCCCAAGACTCTCACTACTCTTTCCACTCGTACCATTCACATCACTCCCATCACTCCAACCATCACCAAGAAGACTCCAACCCAAATAGCTATGCGCGTTCTCCATCTATAACGCCACCGGTTGACTCACCCACCCACATGGAGGAAGATCCAGAAATGCCACCCTTGGGATCGCGCGACTATCCTATTGAACTGTCAAGTGGCCCCCCTTCTCGCATGGGATCACCATTTGAAGGCCCTGATAGTTGGGATTTGAGATGGAGCCAATACCAGTTTTACTATACCCCTTCTCCTCATTCTTCTAAACCACCATCACCTCCCCAAGAAGCTGAACAAATGGAAGTGGAGGAACAACAACCCCAACGACAACAAACGCCTCCAAGAAGGAAGCGTGGAGCCCGTATGTCTGTACGTGCTGGGCAATGGACAGGTTCGCAACCACCTATGTCCCAAACTTACCATGTTATCCCTGAGGACCCACAAATGGGTGGACCCTCAAACACATCACCAGAGACGGTGTTGCCACCTCTGCCACCAGCCATTGAACCTACTGCTTAGCTGACATTACCAGAACCAGGAAATCCGATCCCTTCCTATCCAGATTCATCTGGGTACCACCATACTCCTACACCTTTACACTATGACTATTCGGCACCGTCTGTTGATCCATATTTTGAAGCAACCGCGTATAATGCTTATAACCCAACTCGTTTTCTTCCATACTCGGCTACATCATACCCTGGCTATGGATATCAATACCCTTCTGCATACCAGTCTCAACCGCAACCGCAACCCCCGCTGCAGCAAACACCTCAAACAACACCACAGCTAGAGGCCGTTAATCAGGCCTTGGAAAGAGTTGAGCAGATGCAGCGTCAAACCGAGAAAAAGGAGAAGAAAACCTTTAAGGCCTTCAAGAAGTTGACAAAAATATGGAAGGGAAAGAAAGATGAGTAGGGATTGAGCTATTAGTACTTTTATTTTTATTTTAGTCCCTGCGTGGACAAGTATTTCTATTTTAGTCCCTGAGTGGACAAGTATTTCTATTTTAGTCCCTGCGTGGGCAAGTATTTTATTTTAGTCCCTGGTGGACAAATATTTGGTTTCCGTCCCTGCGTGGACTAGTTATTTCAGTTAATCAGGTTATTCGGTTTTTGCACCAGACCCCATATATATTGACATGCTTGTAAAACTGTAAACAAGATCATTTTGAATTGTCCCAAGTTATAAAAGATTTTCGTGCTCACTGCATCTAAACAAATTTTTAAATGTTTTCAAAATGAGTCGGTTAAATGTATTTACCAGTGAAAACTGACGTATTTTCCAAAAGGCTAAGTGACAGGTTCGGCACGGAATAGGCTAGGAGCTGCTTGGTATGATGTAGAGAATTTTGCAAGTTCTTAGTCAAGCCTAAAGTCTGTCAGAGAATATCGTTTTTGTACCTTCGATCCGCCTGTGGATCTAATATTGCAAACCTTGTAATTGTTTTAAGACTTTTAAACTCTACGGTTTGTAATAATGTTTAATATTCAAGTCTTCCGCTGTGCTGTATATATGTTTGACCTTGATGATACCAAGCTTACGTCACAATACTCCCCACCGAGATTGTGTTGGAAATCCGGGATGTGACACCAATGATCCAAACAGCCGATCCAAGTGTGCATATTTTAGTAGCATCACAAAAATACTCGAAAACATTTGATAAACATTAAAAAGTTAGCAATCAAAATTTCAAAGAAAGTAGTTTATGTAATGACAGTGACACATGTATTAATTTAAAAAAAAGTTAGCAAACAAAAATACTCGAAAACATTTGATAAACATCTCTACGCTTGTTTTTTGTTGATTAGTTGTTATTGAAGAGCAGTTACGTTTTTTTTCTTTTGAACTGTTTTTTTTTTTATTTTTACAGAGGACATATAGTCGATCCATGGCAAAGTAATACTATCTAATTAGACTAGAATTTTGTTTCATAGATACCTATACAAGTCTTGGTTGGGTTGTGTAAAATTTTATGAATCAACACACTAAAGATGAACAACAGAGAGATAGCGATAAAAACGGTGACAAAATCTTATTAAACCAACCCAAAAAATTTGCCCCCCAAATAAACCCTAGGTCTTACAAATGTAAGATCTGCAACTGATACAAAATACAAGTCTAAAGATGATAATCCACTGATGATCATCAATACAATCAGATCTATCCCTCAGATACAGATGAGAGATGATCAAAACCAAGCTTCAGCACCCTGAAACCCTAATAAGAACACACAGAGAATACAAGAACAAGAGAGAGAATGAGATAATGAAAAATATCTCAGATCCTCTATTTTATACAAAGGTTAGTTATAATTTACACAAAGAACCCTCAACAACGACCGGAGATGATCGCAACCCCTGAATTCATTCACTTCAGCCCTTGACAAAATAAAACCTACACTAAACACCTCAAACTATTAGAAACATATAATAAAGAACATTTCAAAGCCCAGACTTGTAATAAGCCCATTCTCACAACATAACCAACATAACCAAGTCCAGACTTGTAATAAGCCTAGTTAGTTTAAGACACTGAATGAAAGTCCAAAGACATTTTTAACATCCCCCCATCATTCATGTGGCTTAAACATGCCTAACAACCCTAACTTAGTGCACAACACTTCATGTTGTATAACACTAAGTCGTTTTGTAAATAAATCTGCAAGTTGACTATCTGAGTCAGTTTTTGTTGGCCTTATGACTCCATCTGCCACTTTTTCCCTTAAAAAATGCAGATCCAGTTCAAAATGTTTTGTTCTTTCATGGAACATTGGATTTGCTGCAATTGACATAGCAGCCTGACTGTCACAGTGTAAATCAACTGGTAACTGACACTTTACATTCAGTTCACTTAACAAGTTTTTAAGCCACATAAATTCACAAGTAGCAGAGCACATCGCTCTGTACTCGGCTTCTGCTGTTGATCTGGATACTGTGCTCTGCTTCTTGCGTTTCCAAGAAACAAGGCATTCACCCAGAAAAACGCAGAACCCAGTTACTGACCTTCGAGTTGACACACACTTTGCCCAATCTGAGTCAGCAAAACCACATAGTTTCAACTTACCACTTTTCTTAAAACTTAGCCCTTTACCTGGTCTTTGTTTCAAGTACCTTAACAACCTCAGAGCTAAAGTTAAATGTACCTCTCTTGGACTATGTAACATTTGTCAAAAACGGGTTTTCCAAACCCGCTCCGTTTGTAATCGAATATCAAGTTATAAATGTCTCGTTGCGTATTTATGTCCAATTTACTTTTTAATGATACATAATTAATAAACAAACTAAACTATAAAAGTTATAATTGATAAAAAAGTAAAAATAAAATAATTAAAAATAAAATGAGGCTGCCGGGACTCGAACCCGGGTCAGCCGGGTTGAACTCCAAAGACTTAACACACACACACATAACCACTCCGCCACTTGTTGTTTTCTGTCAACTCTAGGAAACAAATGAATTTTATAGTCAATCATAGATCAACCGGTTGCGCCAAACTGAAAACCGTAATCGGCTATTCAACCGTCCAAAACGTTGAGTAATCGCGAATTCTGGTTTATAACCGATGCACCGACGATTCTAATCAAGTTTGCCTTGAATGAACTTGAATTCTAGAAGTGAATCGGTTTTTATAATCGAAAACTTTCAATTTCAGAATTACTTCAATCATTGTTCTCTCTCGCGACTCAAACACAATCTACAAACTCTCAATTACACTTTCGCACAAATTTCAGTTCGCCGGAGAATCTAATTGGACTCGCCGGACTTTCGCCGGAAAACCGTATTCTCCATCAAAACAGTAAGTCTTTCAATTCCTTCGTGGTCTATCAAATGTTAAGCTATTGCTAACTCAGACCCTTCAATCGAAATCAATTTCAGACGTCAATATCAGATAATTCCAGTTCGCCGGAAAACTTCTGAAAATCCTTATCTTCAGCTGTGAAACGGTATAGACTTTCAAACCTTCTGATAACTCTTATTTAATACTTAAATTCCTCTCGTAGCTAATCAAAACTGTCAATTTATTCATTCAGTAGAAATCCGTAAGCACAGAGCCGACGACTTGCCTGAATTCTGAGATAAATCGTTCTCCGGTATGTTTACTTCTAAATATCGTCTCTGCCATTTCATATTAGTCTGTTCAATGTTTGTCAATCGAATTAAACAAGATACAATAGTGTAATCGCAGACTGTAATTTTGTAATGTAGAAGACGATGATAGTTTGATTATAAGTTTAATAAAATCTGGATATTATCTCGGGTTAGACACACAGTCCAGCGGTGGACTGTGTGCATATACATATCACACGCCGCGAGTTCGATCCTTGACACACGTATGCTCTATAATAAAAATGTTTTGTTTTTCTAACTGAACCGGATTAACTTACGTTAGATGTTAAGTATAATAAAAATCTGTATATTAAACAAGTTAGACACACAGTCCAGCGGTGGACTGTGTGTAGCGTTAAAGCACGAGGTCCCGGGTTCGAGACCTGTTAGTGACACCGGTTCGATGATTTAAAATATTTTTGAAAATAAAAGAATTTTGAATAAACTGAGTTAGTATATAAGTATAACTAAAAACAGAATTATTCAGGGTTAGACACGTAGCTCAGTTGGTAGAGCTGCGTGCACGCGTACGGGAGGTCCGGGTTCGAGCCTCACCCGGCGCATACATTTACACAATAAAACCGGTCAACAAGTCAAACGGTCAACGGTCAATGAAAAAGTCAACATATTTTTATATTTTTATTTATTTAATTTAATTTCAAAATCAATTAAAAATACTTAAAAATAATGTTTTTAAAGATAGGAAATAGCCTTAAACTCACAAAAATATATCTAAAAATCCTATTAAAATTATCAATAAAATCACTCATTTACTATATTTTCCGTTATTATTTAGGTTAGTTAATTCTCGTTGTTCAATTCTTCCAACTCGTGCGCATCTCATCATCTCCAACCAAACGCACCCAATGTGAGTGAATCTTTACAAATTCCCCGTTTTAATCACGTTTTTGGGGTGTATCATGTGTCTTGCCATTTATTATATTTAAATCATTGTGCATACATATATCATGAACAAATGTGTATTCAGCTAGTTTCAACTGTTTGTGTGGTTATTGTTTAGATTTAATTTATTATTTTCAGTACATGCAATTTCATAGGCCGCCGCTCCCCATTAATTATGAGCGTTGAGCATGTTCCCCATTACATTATGAGCGTGAACCTGGCGTGCCAACATACGATCGGCTCCGTTTGATTGAGCCTTGATCGCACAGACATTTATCATTTTCAGTACATGCAATACGATCGGCTCTGTTTGATTGAGCCTTGATCGCACAGTTTCATTCATGTTATACATTTATGCAAGTTGATATGTCATGGTATGCTGTTGGTTGTTATTGTATGTTATTGTATGTTATTGTATGTTATAGTTTGTGGTTGTTATTGCTACTATTTGATTTAGTACATTTGCTCACATATGACTATTGCACAACTTTTCCTTAATAAAAGTAACATAAAATCAAAGATAAATGTTTATCTAACAAGGTTCACTCGCCAACTTATGTTGACCCAAAAACTCCCATTTTTACACATGATACAGGTGAACCAGCTGCAGCAAGAAACACCTAGGATTGGATTAGAAGGATAAACTGATTTAGAGCTTGGATTGTTTAGTTTGGTTATTTTCCTTTGTATTTGTATGGACATGTTTGGATTATTGAGAATGTAATTTTGACTTTAATAAATATGAAACATATTAGTAAATATCATGAGCTTTGGTGATAACCCAATTATGCCCCGACTCTTGTTCCGCTGCGGGTCGGGGTGTGACAGATGGTATCAGAGCCATGACTATAGGGTATAGGATAGGTTATTAGACCCTTAGAGCCTATACTATAGTTGATTAGAAATTTTTAAGATTTTTGTGTGTTACATGCAAAATTCATGATGTTTATATGTTTTATGTTTAATGTTACATTCAATATTATGCAAGCATGTTCATAAGTACATATTAGTATATAATGCCTATCATGAATCATATTCTCATAACATATCACAACAATGAAAGCACACATCACATCATTTTCATGATTGCTTTTACAATGATTTTTGTATTTTCAAATCTCATCAAAGTGAGTTCTCATGACGGGCATGTAGTAACTGGAAGGGTACCAGTACCGGTAGTCGGAAGTCCTGTCTAGGCTGGCATTCGTATAAATCCAAAATAAAGGACCAGTTTGCCTACCTGGGGACTAACGATGAGAGTACGAAGTACCTATTAGGCCAAAGCATGCTATACCAAACGTCGTGTGAGCTAACCCCACTTTGAGTTGTCATTGTGTCTACACCTGGACACATTCCGACCATACATCTCGTAAACATATTTTGTGGTTTGCATTCGGGTGATGCGAGTGTTAAATCGCCAATACTAATGTGAATCCTACCAAGCAATAGTCATGGGGGCCCACATGACTATACAGGTGAAGGTATGGGGGACATTTGAGGCCCAACATGAGCAAACCCAAGACATCCTATGGATGTAGTTGCATTATTGATATTTATGTTATTTTCATTTTCTTAAAGACACATGACACCTAAAAAGACTCCATAAACTCACAATCTTCTTATGTATGTTCCTGTAGATGTCGACTAGACAACAACGAGGGGGTAAAAGATCAGGAAGGTCTCACGAACGCTTGGCCACACAAATCGCGAAACAAATGGCCGCGGTGCTTCCTGACATTGTGGTTCAAGTACAACAAGCTCTCGCCACAAATCCCACTAACCCTCCCCAACAACATGACCAGAACATCGGCAACCCTCCTACCAGCAAGTGCTCATACAAACATTTCAAGTCTTGTGATCCTCCTGAATTTGAAGGGACCGAAGGTGTCACTGCTCTCCTCCACTGGTTCGAGGAAATGGAAAACACCTTCCTCAACTGCGATGTCCTGAGGATCGCAAGGTTCGATACGCCACCGGGAGACTATTTGGGGTAGCTCTCACCTGGTGGAATACTGAAAAGGGGAAGAGGGGAATTGATGATGCAATGGCCTTAACATGGGAGGAGTTAAGGGAAATCATGACGAGGCGATTCTGTCCTAGAAGTGAGATTAAGAAGCTAGAGGACGAATTTCATTCTTTAAAGCAAAAGGAGGGAGATCATACTTCCTACAACAAGAGGTTCTTAGAGTTGAACCAAATGGTCCCTAATTTGTTTACCCCCAGTTTATCGCTTGATCGAGCATTATATTCGAGGTCTTCCCTCGAAAATTCAAGATTCAGTCCTCAGCACTTCGCCAGCAACACTTGAAGCTGCTATGGAGCTAGCGACTGAACTGACCGAGAATCGAATTCGCAACGGTAAGTTTAAAGAGGAGAAGAAGAAAGCCCCCATTGAGGGCCAAACATCAAACCATTCCATCTCCTCCTCTAAGTTTGCTAACAAGAGGAAGCGTAACACCAGAAACTTCGCTGTTACACAAACCAATTTCCCTATTCCTGCTGCACCCATTACCCAAGTCGCCCCTTCACCTGCACCATACAAAAGGCCATACTCTGGCCCGTTACCAAAATGCAACTGTTCCAATACCACCACTTTCCCGATCATCCCTGCCAACATTGCACCGGCTGTGGTCGCGCAGGTCATACTGTTCAAACCTGTCGCATGCCTCAGCGAACGAACCGCCACCAGCCTTCAACCCAAACCCACCAACAAATAATGGGCCAAGCCCAACAACCCCTACTATTACCACCTACCCAACATTTAGCCCAAACATACTACCAACCCAACTATCCCATGGTACAACCTATGCAGGCTTGCTACAATTGTGGAGACCCAAGCCATTTTAGAAACACTTGTCCAAGGTTGGTGAACATTATTCATGCTCAAGCCCAAGCCATTCGGTGAATCAAGCGAACCAAGCTCCTCCACCTGCAAGAGGAAGAGCTTTCAACATCAACGCTAATCAGGCTAGAGCTGACAGCAATGTGGTTAACGGTACATTCCTTATCAATGGTAGATATGCATCCATGTTGTTTGATACTGGCGCGGATAAAAGTTTTTGTCCTTAGAGTTTGAACCTATCCTAAACCAAAATCGTGATAAGCTCATGGAATCCATAACAGTAGAAGTTGCTGACGGGAAACCGGTCTCATTAAACTCTATTATACGCAACTGTACACTCACCTTAAACGACCACGACTTTCCAGTTGACCTTATTCCTATGAAGTTGGGAAGTTTTGATATCATAATTGGTATGGACTAGCTCAGTCAACATCAGGCAGAAGTTGTATGCCGCGAAAAGTTTATACGCATTCCTTTTCAAACGGTCAGACTCTACGAATCATTGGAGAAACCTCGTCGAAAGGGCTCAGATTAATGTCCTGTCTTCAAGCTCAAAAACTCGCAAGAATTAGTCGCGTTTTAGCTCATATCGTCAAAAAGGGAACCATGGAGAAGAAACTTGAAGACATTCCTGTAGTAAAAGATTTTCCGCAAGTTTTTCCTGACGACATTTCAGGACTTCCTCCATAAGAGAAGTCGAATTCCGCATTGATCTTATACCTGGTGCTACACCAGTTGCAAAGTCTCCTTATAGGTTAGCCCCTCTGAAATGCAAGAGCTAGCCAGTCAATTGCAAGAGTTGACTGACAAGGGATTCATACGTCCTAGCTCCTCGCCTTGGGGTGCACCTGTCCTTTTTGTAAAGAAGAAAGATGGATTGTTTCGCATGTGTATCGACTACAGAGAACTCAACAAGTTAACAATCAAGAATCGCTATCCATTACCTCGCATTGATGATCTTCTTGACCAACTTCAAGGTGCCAGATGCTTTTCAAAAATCGACCTTCGATCTGTTATCATCAACTTAGAGTGCATGAAGAAGACGTCCCAAAGACCGCTTTCCCGAACTCGTTATGGTCATTATGAATTCATGGTCATGCCATTGGTTTAACCAACGCTCCAGCTGTCTTCATGGATCTAATGAACAGAGTCTGCAAACCTATCTCGATCGTTTTGTTATAGTCTTCATCGACGACATCTCATTTATTCAAAGTCTAAGTCTGATCATGAGCGACATCTTCGACTCATCCTTACACTTCTAGAGAATGAAAAGCTTTACGCCAAGTTCTCCAAATGCAAATTTTGGTTAAAAGAGGTACAATTCCTTGGACATGTAGTCAATGACAAGGGAATACATGTCGACCCCTCAAAGATCAAAGCGGTACAAGAATGGCAAGCGCCACGTACACCAACTGAAGTAAGATCTTTTCTTGGTTTGGCTGGTTATTATCGTCGTTTCATTTCAAACTTCTCTCGCATTGTTGTACCACTCACGGCTTTAACTCATAATGGAAAACCTTTCCATGGGGACCCAAGCAAGAAGAAGCCTTCCAAACCCTTAAACAAAAACTCTGTGATGCACCAATCCTCACTCTTCCTGAAGGTTGTGATGACTTCGTGGTTTATTGCGACGCGTCAGGGCAAGGATTAGGCTGTGTTCTAATGCAAAGAGGAAAGGTTATAGCTTATGCTTCGAGACAACTCAAGACTCATGAGAAGAACTACACCACCCATGACCTAGAACTTGGAGCCGTTGTGTTCGCTCTTAATATATGGAGACATTATCTCTACGGTACTAAGTGTGAAATATACACTGACCACAAGAGTCTTCAACATATCTTCAATCAAAAGGAGTTAAACATGAGGCAACGAAGATGGGTCGAACTTCTAAATGACTACGACTGTGAAATTCGGTACCACCCTAGCAAAGCAAATGTGGTGGCTGATGCACTCAGTCGAAAGGGTTATGCAAACTCCATTCGTCTTCTATGTTCGCAAATCATATCTAACATTAAAGATCAAATTCGAGAAGCCCAACATGTTTCAGTAACGGAGGATGATGTACGAAAGGAGCTGTCCTGTGGAGCTGAACTTAAAATTGAAACTAAATCTGACGGTATTCTGTACTATCTAGATCGCATATGGATTCCTAACCACAACAAACTTCGTGAATTTCTTATGAATGAGGCTCACAAAACACAATACTCTATACACCCAGGAGCCGATAAGATGTATCAAGACCTTCGATACACCTATTGGTTGCCTGGAATGAAAAAGATATTGCTGTTTTTGTTTCCAAGTGCCTTACTGTTCCAAGGTGAAAGCTGAACACCAAAGACCCTCAGGACTTCTAGGTCCAACCGAAATACCTGTATGGAAGTGGGAAAACATAACCATGGATTCATTACCGGGTTACCTCGCACTCCTGGTGGGTATGACACTATATGGGTAATTATTGACCACTTACAAAATCAGCTCACTTTATTCCTATCCGCGAAGATTTCAAGAACGAAAAGCTAGCTCGTATTTATATCAGCGAAATCGTAAGCCGGCATGGTGTACCGTTAAGCATTATTTCAGATCGTGATGGTCGTTTCACTTCACGAACATGGCAAGCAGTACAAGCTGCTTGGGTACGCGATTAGATCTCAGTACCGCTTATCATCCTCAAACTGATGGACAATCTAAAGCGCACCATTCAAACTCTTGAAGTATGCTTCGAGCATGTGTCATAGACTTCAAGGGAAATTGGGACGCTCATCTACCATTAGTTGAATTTTCGTACAACAACAGCTATCATTTAAGCATCGGCATGGCACCTTTTGAAGCCTTATATGGTCGTAAGTGCCGATCTCCAGTATGTTGCACGAAATTGGGGAAGCTCAAATCACTGGTCCAGAATTGATTCAAGAAACCACAGACAAGATCCATCAAATTCGAAACAATCTTCTAGCGGCTCAAAGTCGTCAAAAGAGTTATGCAGATAAACGACGGAAGCCTTTGGAGTTTAACGTTGGTGATCATGTACTTTTAAAAGTATCACCGTGGAAGGGAGTGGTTCGTTTTGGTCAAAAAGGCAAGCTAGCACCACGCTAAGTAGGGCCTTTCAAGATACTCGAAAGAGTAGGACCTGTAGCATACAAGCTTGATCTACCAGAAGAACTCAACAGGATTCATCCCACATTCCACGCATCAAACTTGAAGAAGTGCCTCGCTGATGAAAACCTCCATATTCCTTAGAAGACATTCAAGTCGATGAATCTATGCATTTCATTGAAAGACCAGTAGAAATTATGGACTTCGGAGAGAAACGTTTAAGACGAAGCCGCATTCCAATTGTCAGGGTACGCTGGGAGTCGAAACGGGGACCTGAGTTTACTTGGGAACGTGAAGACTCGATGCGCGAAAAATACCCACATCTTTTTCCTACTACTACTTAAATTTCGGGAAGAAATTCCTAAAAGTAGGGGATATTGTAACATTTGTCAAAAACGGGTTTTCCAAACCCGCTCCGTTTGTAATCGAATATCAAGTTATAAATGTCTCGTTGCGTATTTATGTCCAATTTACTTTTTAATGATACATAATTAATAAACAAACTAAACTATAAAAGTTATAATTGATAAAAAAGTAAAAATAAAATAATTAAAAATAAAATGAGGCTGCCGGGACTCGAACCCGGGTCAGCCGGGTTGAACTCCAAAGACTTAACACACACACACATAACCACTCCGCCACTTGTTGTTTTCTGTCAACTCTAGGAAACAAATGAATTTTATAGTCAATCATAGATCAACCGGTTGCGCCAAACTGAAAACCGTAATCGGCTATTCAACCGTCCAAAACGTTTGAGTAATCGCGAATTCTGGTTTATAACCGATGCACCGACGATTCTAATCAAGTTTGCCTTGAATGAACTTGAATTCTAGAAGTGAATCGGTTTTTATAATCGAAAACTTTCAATTTCAGAATTACTTCAATCATTGTTCTCTCTCGCGACTCAAACACAATCTACAAACTCTCAATTACACTTTCGCACAAATTTCAGTTCGCCGGAGAATCTAATTGGACTCGCCGGACTTTCGCCGGAAAACCGTATTCTCCATCAAAACAGTAAGTCTTTCAATTCCTTCGTGGTCTATCAAATGTTAAGCTATTGCTAACTCAGACCCTTCAATCGAAATCAATTTCAGACGTCAATATCAGATAATTCCAGTTCGCCGGAAAACTTCTGAAAATCCTTATCTTCAGCTGTGAAACGGTATAGACTTTCAAACCTTCTGATCACTCTTGTTTAATACTTAAATTCCTCTCGTAGCTAATCAAAACTGTCAATTTATTCATTCAGTAGAAATCCGTAAGCACAGAGCCGACGACTTGCCGGAATTCTGAGATAAATCGGTCTCCGGTATGTTTACTTCTAAATATCGTCTCTGCCATTTCATATTAGTCTGTTCAATGTTTGTCAATCGAATTAAACAAGATACAATAGTGTAATCGCAGACTGTAATTTTGTAATGTAGAAGACGATGATAGTTTGATTATAAGTTTAATAAAGTCTGGATATTATCTCGGGTTAGACACACAGTCCAGCGGTGACTATGTGCATATACATATCACACGCCGCGAGTTCGATCCTTGACACACGTATGCTCTGTAATAAAAATGTTTTGTTTTTCTAACTGAACCGGATTAACTTACGTTAGATGTTAAGTATAATAAAAATCTGTATATTAAACAAGTTAGACACACAGTCCAGCGGTGGACTGTGTGTAGCGTTAAAGCACGGGTCCCGGGTTCGAGACCTGTTAGTGACACCGGTTCGATGATTTAAAATATTTTTGAAAATAAAAGAATTTTGAATAAACTGAGTTAGTATATAAGTATAATTAAAAATAGAATTATTTCAGGTTAGACACGTAGCTCAGTTGGTAGAGCTGCGTGCACGCGAACGGGAGGTCTCGGGTTCGAGCCTCACCCGGCGCATACATTTACACAATAAAACCGGTCAACAAGTCAAACGCTTAACGGTCAACGGTCAATGAAAAAGTCAACATATTTTTATATTTTTATTTATTTAATTTAATTTCAAAATCAATTAAAAATACTTAAAAATAATGTTTTTAAAGATAGGAAATAGCCTTAAACTCACAAAAATATATCTAAAAATCCTATTAAAATTATCAATAAAATCCACTCATTTACTATATTTTCCGTTATTATTTAGGTTAGTTAATTCTCGTTGTTCAATTCTTCCAACTCGTGCGCATCTCACCATCTCCAACCAAACGCACCCAATGTGAGTGAATCTTTACAAATTCCCCGTTTTAATCACGTTTTTGGGGTGTATCATTTGTCTTGCCATTTATTATATTTAAATCATTGTGCATACATCATATCATGAACAAATGTGTATTCAGCTTGTTTCAACTGTTTGTGTGGTTATTGTTTAGATTTAATTTATTATTTTCAGTACATGCAATTTCATAGGCCGCCGCTCCCCATTATATTATGAGCGTTGAGAATGTTCCCCATTACATTATGAGCGTGAACCTGGCGTGCCAACATACGATCGGCTCCGTTTGATTGAGCCTTGATCGCACAGACATTTATCATTTTCAGTACATGCAATACGATCGGCTCCGTTTGATTGAGCCTTGATCGCACAGTTTCATTCATGTTATACATTTATGCAAGTTGATATGTCATGGTATGCTGTTGGTTTGTTATTGTATGTTATTGTATTGTATGTTATAGTTTGTGGTTGTTATTGCTACTATTTGATTTAGTACATTTGCTCACATATGACTATTGCATAACTTTTCCTTAATAAAAGTAACATAAAATCAAAGATAAATGTTTATCTAACAAGGTTCACTCACCAACTTATGTTGACCCAAAAAACTCCCATTTTTACAAATGATACAGGTGAACCAGCTGCAGCAAAAAACACCTAGGATTGGATTAGAAGGATAAACTGATTTAGAGCTTGGATTGTTTAGTTTGGTTATTTCCTTTGTATTTGTATGGACATGTTTGGATTATTGAGAATGTAATTTTGACTTTAATAAATATGAAACATATTAGTAATATCATGAGCTTTGGTGATAACCCAATTATGCCCCGACTCTTATTCCGCTGCGGGTCGGGGTGTGACAGACTATGCATGAACTGACTTAAAAACTGAATTGTATAACTAATATCAGGCCTAGTTAGTGACAAATAAATTAACTTTCCAATTAGCTTTTGAAATCCTGTAACATTTTTTAATGTTTGCTGATTCTTATCTATCTTTGAAGTTACAAGTTACCAGATAATTTTGCTCTATAGGCGTGTTAACAGGTTTACAGCCTAAATACCCGAATTCACTTAAAAGTTTCAAACAATATTTTCACTGACTAAGACAAACACTATCTTTGTTGTACAAAACTTCAATGCCAAAAAATATTTTAATATTCCCAAATCTTTAATTTTAAAACTATCACTCATTAGTTATTTAATCTTTTTAATTTCACCAATGGAATTACCTGTTATAATTATATCATCTACGTATACTAACAGGTAAACAACAATATTTTCCTTTAAAAGAACAAAAATGAGTGATCACATTTACTTTAAATAAACCCAATACTTAACAGCACACTAGTTAGTTTTTCATTCCACTTCCTAGGTGATTGTTTAAGACCATACAAAGATTTAACAAGTTTACATACTTTAATTTCATTTTTATAATAATATCCTCGAGGCAACTTCATATAAACATCCTCTGAAATAGTACCATACAAGAAGGCATTATCCATATCAAGTTGATATAAGGGACACTCATTTTGAACAACTAATGTAATAATGCATCTAATAGTAACTATTTTAACAACATGAGAGAAAGTTTCACCAAAGTCCAAACCTTCTCTTTGGTTAAAACCTTTTGCAACTAATCTAGCTTTAAACCGTTCAACTTCACCACTAGACTTATACTTAACCCTAAACACCCACTTACAACCTATAGCCTTCCTATCAGGAGGTAAATCAGTTAGAACCCAAGTATTGTTTCTAAACAAGGCTTACATATCTTGATTCATAGCTTCAACCCATCTAGGGTCATTAACAGCCTCTTCATAACTAACAAGTTCAACAGTTTTATTTAAACGAGTAACACAACAGAAATTATCTCTAGCATCCGTCAAAAACCGGATTAACCAAACCCGCTTCGTTTATTAACCGAACAACCAGTTAAAAATTTCGTTGCGTATTTAATGCTCAAATTAATTTTAAACGATACATAATTAATTATTATATTAGAATATAAAATTTATATTTGAAAATGTATTAAAAATAGTGAATTAAAAATAAAATGCTGAAGCCGGGTTTCGAACCCGGGTCAGCCGAGAATCATTCAAAGTCTTAACTCACATCCTTCCAACCGCTCCGCCACTTGTGATTTTTGTTTACATATTGAAACAATTAATACATAAAATAAATCTGGAAATCAAACCCAGTTACACAGCGTGCCCAAATCCGACGATTTCGCCGATCATCGTCGGTTACCTTTGACTTAACGTAAGAATTAACAACACCATCGGTTATAACCGATGTCCAGTCCGCGACATTAGTCATAACCGCCGGAAAATTTTTGACTAACGAATCAAGACGGTAATCAGACCCAATTCGTCGATGTTCTTCCCTATAAGTACACACTCTAGCTTCGGATAACCTTTTCGCTCACAATCACACCAATTCTCGACGCAATTTCACTCGCCGGAAAATCTCTGCAAGTCGCCGGAAAACCGAGACTTTCATCTACACGGTAAATACCTCGATTTTTTCTGTTTTAACCCATTGTTAGATTATTACTAACATCAATCCCTCACCAGAATCTATTCCAGACGACGTTGCCGGATTTTCTGTTTTCGCCGGAAAACTTATGAAAGTTCCAGAATCTCGCTGTTTGCCGGTATGATCATTTAAACCTACTGATAATCGTTGCTCAGTAGTTCATTCTCATATCTAATCAATCAATCTGATTTTTGAATCCGAAAAGAGGGACTTCACAAAACAGAGCCGACGATCTTTGCTGGATTTCTGAAGAAGACAATCTGCTCGGTACAATCAATCCCGAGACCCTTTTCTGTTCAATATATTACGATTGCTCATCATGTTCGTTAACCGAATTAAACAAGAAACAGTTAGTTAACCGTTGTCTGTGTTTTGAACGAAGAAGACGAAGTCGTGTATAATATAAGATTAATTAAAATCAATATTATGAACGGGTTAGACACACAGTCCAGCGGTGGACTGTGTGCAAACAATATGCATACGTCCCGAGTTCGATTGACACACACACATTCGCTGTAATAAAATGTCTTTTTTTTTTAAACTGAACCGGATCCACAACAGTAAGATGTTAAGTATAATAAAAACCAGAATATTTACCAAGTTAGACACACAGTCCAGCGGTGGACTGTGTGCCAAACTAAACCACAGGTCCCGGGTTCGAGACCTGTGGCGAGCACCGAGTTGATGCAATTAAATCCTTTTTAAAATAAATGATTTTCGGATTAACTTAATTAGTGTATAAATATAATTAAAAACAGAAATATTTCGGGTTAGACACGTAGCTCAGTTGGTAGAGCTGCGTGCACGCGTACGGGAGGTCACGAGTTCGAGTCTCACCCAGCGCACTCATACGAACGACCGAACCGGTCAACGGTCCGCGGTCAACAAGTCAACGGACAAAAAGTCAACATTTTTTTTATTATTTTTATTTATTTATTTTATTTAAAAATCAATTAAAAATACTTAAAAATAACGTTTTTAAAGTTAGAAAATAGCCTTAAACTCACAAAAATATATCCAAAAATCCTAATAAAAAATAAAATCCACATACTTACCGTACCTTTTCGTTAATAATTAGGTTAGTTATTCCTCGTCGATCAATCCTCTAAACTCGTGCGCAATCAACATCTTCAAGCAAACGCACCCAAGGTGAGTGAATTCTTACAAACTCCCCTTTTATTCACGTTTTGGGGTGTATCATGTGTCGCTTAAACTAATTCGTTTATTCAAACTCGTGCTATACCATATTATGATCAAAACTTAGAATGTAAATATTGTTTGTTGTTATGTATTACGTATTGTCAAGTTGTATTCAAATTAATTGTTAGGCCCATCAGTTCCTCGTGGGAGACGAGTTGAACAACGCGTGCCTTAAAACTCATTCATTAGGCCCATCAGTTCGTAGAACAACGCGTGCCTCAAAACTCATTCATTAGGCCCATCAGTTCCTCGTGGGAGACGAGTTGAACAACGCGTGCCTCAAAACTATCTATTATTGTATGTGTGTGCATTATTTAATATTAAGTGTTTTGTGAATAAATTTACTTCTACATTTACTCATATGTGGTTATGCACTTTATTTTATAATCAATTCAATAAACTTGTTCAAATGTTTTTCATAGGATTCACTCGCCAACTTTTTGTTGATCCAAAAACCATTTTTACACATGATACAGGTGAACAGGATGAAGCAAGGAAAACATAGGAAATGCCTTAGAAGAAAATAATGAAGTCTAGAAAGATGTGTAGAACATGTTGTAATTATGATTGTATGATTTCCTTTAAATTGTAATAATAAATATGAAACGTTATAATAAATGTCATGAGCTTTGATGAAAACCCAATCATGCCCCGATCACCTTTTCTGCTGCGGGTCGGGGTGTGACATTATCCACAGACAAACATGAGTAATTAACAACTTTACTTATGTCATACTTAACTCTACTATTTAACACAAAGTTTACAAACCTTTTTGGTAAAACAATGTTCCTACTAGACCTTCTAAGAACAGAGTTCGTTCCCTTAGATGGGTTGGCCTCAACATTTGAGGTACTTGTGTCATCTGCCCTCCCAGACCCACCAATACTACTACTCTCATTTCCAGTTTCAGTGGGTTGAGTTTCAGCATTTCCAGAAGGGGCAGATGTAGAGGAGATTGGTTGCTGATCATCACAAGCAACCTCATGAGATCCATGATTCCCCTCTTCTTCATTGAGACTAACAGAACTACTGGGTGCCAATATCTCAATAGTAAAAAAGATTCAAATGATTTACATTTTCAAACACATTATCACTTTGAATATTAACCTGTTTGGACTTAAAAGGAAAAACTGTTTCATAAAACTTCACATCTCTAGAATAAAACTCCCTTTGAGTATCCAAACTCCACAGTTTATAACTTTTTTTAACATTGGAGTAACCAATCAAAACACACTTTTCAGCATTAAAAGAAAATTTATCTGAATCATTTAGGATTGTACTAAAACACAAACACCTAAAAGTTTTAAGGTGAACAAAAGAGGGTTTAAATCCAAAAACTACTTCATATGGACTTTTACCAAAAAGGACAGACGAGGGCAACTTGTTAATAAGATATATAGCAGTTAACATACACTCAGACTAGAAACGAAGCGGAAGATTACTTTGAAACAACAAGGATCTTGCCATATTTAAAAGGTGTGGATGTTTTCTCTCAGCCACACCATTCTGCCGTGGTGTGTAAGAGCATGATGTCTGATGTAGAATTCCCTTTGTTTTACAAAACATACTCATCCTATTATTAACAAACTCAGTTCCGATATCACTTCTAAAGATTTTAATTTTTTTCTTAAATTGTGTTAAAATTAATTCATAAAAACATTCTTTACTTTCAAACACTTCCATTTTATTTTTTAAAAGATAACACCAAACAGTTCTAGAATAGTCATCAACACCAGTTAAAAAATATTTAAACCCATCTTTACTAGTAATCTTGTATGGACCCAAGACATCTAAGTGAAATATGTCACCTAAATCTTTTGTTTTATGATCACTTAAAGGAAATGGGACTCTAGTTTGTTTAGATCTATGACATATCTCACAGGGATGACTAACTACATCAGCAACACCCAAATCACCTTTTCAAATGGTCAAGACCTGATCTACTGGATGACCTAATCTACTGTGCCAAAGATTACTATTATTCAGACTAGTATAACATAGATTAAGAGCATTACCATTATTATTCACAAAGTACAGACCACTATCCTGTTTACCAGTCACCAGGACTTTCTTTGATTTCGAATCCTGAAGTAAACATGTATCTTCACTAAATACAACAGTAATTTTACTTTCTCTAGACAAATTGTAGACAGATAAAAGATTCACATTATAATCAGGAACATAAAAACATCATTTAGAATAACTCCAGGAGCAAGTTTTATACTTCCAATTTTAGATACTTTGGCTTTGGTTCCATTTGGATGACACACTTTAAAATCATATTCAGACACATCAATATTACTAAACATATCTTTATCTGTTTTTACCATGTGCTGATTAGCACCAGAATCGACAATCCAATTGTAGTCAAACCCAAAGTTTATAAGACTTGAACAACTAATAAAATTACCAAAAGGATTAAACACACAACTAGACTTACCTCCCTATTAGAACTCTGAGGATCAATACTACTTTTTTCACCAACCAGACTCAACAACTTAGCAACCTGCTCAGGAGAAATGGGGAGGACATAACAGAACCAGACACCACATTTGACTTATTATTACCAGAAAAATTTTTCCCAACCTGACCACCAGTCCTCCTTTTAAAGCCTGGAGGGTACCTAACCAACTCAAAACATCTATCAATAGTATGACCCAACATATTACAATGAGTACATTTTAGATTGGGATTGGGTCCTCTAAACAATTTTTTCTTAGAGTAAACAGTCTGATTTACTTTAGACACAAAAGACATATTTTGAGTTTTCGTTCCTCCACTAGCATTCCTATGTGATTCTTCTCTTTGAAAAAGCAACTTTAACAGTAGGTAATGGCTCTCTTGTAAGTAGATTAGTTCTTATGGGTTGATAAATATCATCTAAACCCATAAGGAACTGCATCAATTTTATTAGAGTGGAAAAATCATTGTAATCTTTAGCAGCTTGACATGAACAAGAAGGCAATTGAAGAATTGCATCAAACTGCTTCCACATAGTATTTAGCTTATGATAATATTCAGATATAGAACTTCCTTTTTGAGAAACACAGTTAATTTTTTTATACAAATCATATACAACGGAGCCATCTACTTTATCATAAATTTCTTTCAAATCTGCTCAGACCTCAGAGGCTAACTTAGAGAAGACTTGATCTAAGTATAACTCTTCTGACAAAGAGTTTAATAACCAACTCAAAACAACTGAATTACATCTATCCCACTGATTACTCAACACATGATCATCTAAATCTTTCTTACACTTATTATCAATAAAGCAAAACTTATTCTTGGCTTCTAAGGCTAACTTCATAGCACTAGACCAAACCCTATAATTTTCAGTTCTCTTAAGTTTCATACTAACAATGGTAAGACTGCTACAGTCACTAGGATGTAACTAAAGTGGATCACCTATATCTAATTTGCTAATTAAGGTCTGAGAAGAACTACCAGTATCACCCATAATGACAACAGATAACAAACGACAATATCAAACACAATAGACAGGCAGATCAACACAATAACAACAATGACCCTAAGGCGAAGCTGAGTCAGGGACCAGATTCCAGGGTCAGCACTCAGAGGTGCCTGGACAAGCCTTTACTAAGGAGCCAAAAAATAGACTCAACAACAGACACTAAAAGACAGAAAACACAGATAAACCGGTCCTTTCTACCCCAACATCAACTAATCAATCAACAATAACAAGAAACAAGAACGATCTTACAGCGGGTGCGTATAACTCCAAATAATACGAGATCTGTAGTTTTCAAGAACTACAAGACCTGATGCAGCAAAATCATAAACTCTACTTCCGGTTAGTTTGCCCTGAACCTTCCAGGGTTTCAGAGACTAACGCAGAATGTAGATCGGAGAAGTAATCGCAGATCAACAAACCCTAAGTTAGGGTTTCGTCCAGCACAAGAATCTATGCCACCAGCCTACTCAGATCTAGACAGATTTGTCTGTCACACCCCAACCGATGGCGGAAACATCGGGATGAGACGAAAACTAGATTGCAACAGACTTCATAACGCTATTTGTGTCAAGTATTTATTAATTACCTTTTTCATTGCTTAATTTCAGATAATACAAGTTTTGAATCACAACACGTATCAAAGAAATATAATTTCATTTCATAACCGTTTAATACAAAGTTTTGAAACAGAATGCAACATGTTTGAAATAAAATACGATACAACAAGTAATTAAAGTTTAAATGCGTTTCTAGGCAATCCTACTAGATTCCTTGCATCATTAGAAATCCTGCAACATGTATTAAAAGCATGGATCAATACAAAAGTATTGGCGAACATACAAGTTTGAAAATAAGTATAAGCATAAAGTTTGTCACAGATCCATCATGGCAATTTTATATTTAAATTTAAACTAGCATACTTAAACAACCTCAGCATAACGAAATAGCATGGACAAACAAATTGAAACTAGCAAGTATAACTAACATAAGCGTAACGAATAGCATGTATGTACAAGATGAAACTAGCGCGCATAACTAACATAAGCATATCGGGTCATATGATTGATGATTTGAATACGTTTGATTTCGTTTAATATGAATTTTGTTAATTGATACATGATGCACCCTAAAACGTGTTAAAGTGTAAAGGGGGGGGGGGTCGAGTATGCTCACATTTCGCGAAGCGTCCTTTACTATTCCGTGAAGAGTTGATGGGTTTGGAGGATGGGACACTGAGGTAACATTGTAGTCTTGAAGAATCCAAGTAGTATCTCGCAGTTGTAAAGTATTAAAATATTTAGGAATTAAAGGAACGTTGATGTAATAATTATACGTTTATATCTATTTTTGTTAAAATTAATTAAATCCGATAGGTTTCGTTTTAATTTTGTTCGCGTTGTGATTTACGGATTTTTACGAAAAATCGGGCAGAGTTTCCTCTGATCCCGACGACACAAGTTGTCGATATATTCGTCAAAACTCAACAATCAACGAGATAATATATATATACACACACACACACACACAAATTATGTAACGAAAATATATCCATTTATACACGTTGTAAAGACAAGATTAGTATACAAGTTCAAATACTTATGTTTTTATGGTTAGAATCGTAACTATATGTAAACAATAATAATAATAAAAAATTGCGTCGATTAAGATTTTACCGAGCCTCGGATCGACAGTTGACCAGCAGTTGACTTTTTGACTTTCGTTGACTGAGTTGATTGCTGTTGACTTGTGTTGACTGGATCGAAACTGACCCGATCTGAACATGAGTTGAAGTTGAATCGAACCATGACACCACGTTGATTTGGTGTAGACTGAACCCGAGACGGGATCCGAATCAAAACAACCACTCTTGAACCTGCGGAACCAAACCCGAGAACCTGGCCTGAAACCCGAAGCAAAACAGACCACCACTTGCTGTTGTCAGTTTCCGACGGACGGAGCTTGTCTTCCCCGTCGTCTCCGTCGGACCACCACCCCGCCATCTCCTGAATCAGAGAAATTGACCGGAGAACCACGGAAGGATCAAAATAAGATGAAGAGGAGGAGTTAGAAACGTTACCGGAGTCTACGCCGGACTAGCACCACCACCGTCAATCCCTCTCTCTCCGCGTCTCTCTCTCTCTCTCTCACTGCAGGTCTCTCTCTAAAACTCGGAGGTGTGCATGTAAGGTGGTACAAGATGGGTGTAGAGTGATTGGGATGTTTGACGGAAAAGAAGCCGACGCCGATAGTCGGCCGGTGTTACTCCGGCGACTGGTTTCAGCAGAGGGAAGGGGGGGAAAAGTGAGGGTGTCGGCTCGTGTTGTAGTGTTAGTGTGTGTGTAGGGTGTTTTATATAGATTAGGGTTTAGTTAGGTTTTGTGTATCGGGCCCAAGGCCCATGAGTCCGGTTCTCAGGTTTTTAAGTGGCCCGATTAATTTTGTTAAAATTCGTTTTCGCACTCGAACCCGTAAATAATCATGTAATAGCGTATGCTATAGTTTTAATGATTAACGGTGTGTCAATAGGATTGGTAACACACACACATGTGTATATATATATATGTTATGATTAACGACTCGTCGTATTATTCTTATAAAAATTAACAATCAAAATACGAGGCGTTACAGTCTCTCTATTTTAGGAAATTTCGTCCCAAAATTTATGCGAGAGGAAGTCTTTAGAAAAAGATGGCATATCGTAGTATGCTTGTGTATAGATGAGAATAGATTGCGAGTGATCAAAGTTTGTATTCAATATAGCAGCGAAACACTGAATTTCTCGTGGCACGTTTTCACGAAAATTTGGTAATATAGCAGGGACACTTATATATAGGAAGTACCAGCGGCGTATCCACCATGTTCATACCATATTACGTTCGTTTCGTTAATCGATGCCACGTTACGTTCTGTTTCATAATCAAGGTTTATTAGCGTATTACGAGTAAGACTGATAGCGTATATAGAGTCTCGAGTATATAAGTATAATTGTATTTAAGTATGATAGTGTATATCGTATGAGTATGAGTATATGTGTGTATATGCACATTCTTGTACAATACACATGATATATATTAGTTAACCAAGATTAACGGATTACCAGCATGTGAGTAAACAGGTCAAACCATCGTGTACCGCAATGTAGACTACCCATCATCGTTAAAACGAAGAGGGTGTAAAGTGGTTTACTTAACATGACCTCAAGAATACGGGCGGGCGTCACCCCTATATTGCTGCACAAGCGCTGTACATGTTAAGGTGTGGCTTGATCAAAGTTAATGACGAGTCTACCACATAAACTTGTGAAAAAACAAGTCAAACCATCGTGTACGCAAATGTTGACTAGTCAATATTGTTGAAACATAGACTGTGTAAAATAGTTTACTTAACATTACCTCAAGAATACGGGCGGGAGCTACTCCTATAGCGCTACACAAGCGCTATACATGTTAAGGTGTGGTTTTATAACGAGTTTATCACATAAGAATGTTCCAGTAATCCAAATCACATATAGTGTTTAGTATGCACCTATTGAATCGTTGTGTAATAGATTTCTAATAAATGAAAGGTTTATTGTGCATAAATTCGATTTTAGTATAATGTTGACTTTGAAATGAATGAAGGAATAAGTATTATTTGCATAAAATTTAAGATAGCGTAAAAGAGAGTCTTGATAAAATGTTGGAGTGTTTCGGGTTTTAGAAACTTCGACTATTCCAAAGTGACTCGTAAGTCCTTTCGAATTAGGGAGACATGATTTGGCCTAGTAGGTATAATACTCTCGTCACCAAGCTATTAACGGTATTTTACCCTTCCAGTTAGTACATGTCCCTAATTTGATCGAAAATACAAAACTTTGGCGAGATTGAAAAGTGAAGAGCGGGACCAGTCATCAAGGTGTGGATGTCAATCCTGGCTTGAAAATTTCGTCCCTAAATTGTGGTTTATTGAACGTATCAAGATATAATCTCGAATCATTAATAAAGATCCACTAGATTATGAAATAGAAACTCGCATCAAGATATGGATATCACTCCTGACTTGATTGTGAATTTCGCACAAAATAACATGTAGAGTGGATTGAAATTCGTCACCAATGGCGGGAATCACCCTTGTTTTGATGGGTTACTTCGATTGTGGAACAAGAATATTCTCAAGAATTTGTATTGTGTTGTGCTTAGGAAACACATATTGTAAGTTTTAAGACCAAAGGGGAGAGAGAAGAAAGGTAGGGAGAATAACAATTTAGACAAGTATCACAATTGGTCAAGAGTATGGTACTTAAACTATAGACTAGGTCGAACATGGCAATTCTACCTAATTCCCTATAGTTATGGCTCTGATACCAATCTGTTACACCCCAACCGATGGCGGAAACATCGGGATGAGACGAAAACTAGATTGCAAGAGACTTCATAACGCTATTTGTGTCAAGTATTTATTAGTTACCTTTTCATTGCTTGAATTCAGATAATACAAGTTTCGAATCACAACACGTATAAAAGAAATATAATTTCATATCATTTCATAACCGTTTAATACAAATTTTTTGAAACAGAATACAACATGTTTGAAATAAGATACGATATAACAAGTAATTAAAGTTTAAATGCGTTTCTAGGAAATCCTACTAGATTCCTTGCATCATCAGAAATCCTGCAACATGTATTAAAAGCATGGATCAATACAAAAGTATTGGCGAGCATACAAGTTTGAAAATAAGTATAAGCATAAAGTTTGTCACAGATCCATCATGGCAATTTTATATTTAAATTTAAACTAGCATACTTAAACAACCTAAGCATAACGAAATAACATGGACAAACAAATTGAAACTAGCAAGTATAACTAACATAAGCGTAACGAATAGCATGTATGTGCAAGATGAAACTAGCGCGCATAACTAACATAAGCATGTTGGGTCATATGATTGGTAATTTGAATACGTTTGATTTCGTTTAATATGAATTTTGTTAATTGATACATGATGTACCCCAAAACGTGTTAAAGTGTAAGGGGGGGGGGGGTCGAGTATGCTCACATTTCGCGAAGCGTCCTTTACTATTCCGTGAAGAGTTGATGGGTTTGGAGGATGGGACACCGAGGTAACATTGTAGTCTTGAAGAATCCAAGTAGTATCTCGCAGTTGTAAAGTATTAAAATATTTAGGAATTAAAGGAACGTTGATGTAATAATTATACGTTTATATCTAATTTTGTTAAAATTAATTAAATCCGATAGGTTTCGTTTTAATTTTGTTCGTGTTGCGATTTACGGATTTTTACGAAAAATCGGGCAGAGTTTCCTCTGTTCTTAGACGATCCCGACGACACAAGTTGTCGATATATTCGTCAAAACTCAACAATCAACGAGATAATATATATATTTATACAAATTATGTAACGAAAATATATCCATTTATACACGTTGTAAAGACAAGATTAGTATACAAGTTCAAATACTAATGTTTTTATGGCTATAATTGTAACTATATGTAAACAATAATAATAAAAAAAATTTGCGTCGATTAAGATTTCACCGAGCCTCGGATTGATAGTTGACCACCATTTGACCGGTTGACTTTCGTTGACCGAGTTGACTTGTGTTGACTGGATCGAAACTGACCCGATCTGAACATGAGTCGAAGTTGAAACAAACCATGACACCACGTTGATTTGGTGTAGACTGAACCCGAGATGGGACCCGAATCAAAACAACCACTCTTGAATGTGCGGAACCAAACCCGAGAACCTGGCCCAAAAACCCGAATCAAAACAGACCACCACTTGCTGTTGTCAATTTCCGACGGACGGAGCTTGTCTCCGCCGTCGTCTCCGTCGGACCACCACCCCACCATCTCCTGAATCGGAGAAATTGACCGGAGAACCACGGAAGGATCAAAATAAGATGAAGAGGAGGAGTTAGAAACGTTACCGGAGTGTTCGCCGGACTAGCACCACCGCCGTCAATCCCTCTCACTCTGCGTCTCTCTCTCACTGCAGGTCTCTCTCTCTAAAACTCTGAGGTGTGCGTGTAAGGTGGTACAAGATGGGTGTCGAGTGATTGGGATGTTTGACGGAAAAGGAGCCGGCGCCGGTAGTCCGCCGGTGTTACTCCGGCGACTGGTTTCAGCAGAGGGAAAGGGGAAAAAGTGAGGGTGTCGGCTGGTGTTGTAGTGTGAGTGTGTGTGTAGGGTGTTTTATTTAGGTTAGGGTTTAGTTAGGTTTTGTGTATCGGGCCCAAGGCCCATGAGTCCGGTTCTAAGGTTTTTAAGTGGCCTGATTAATTTTGTTAAAATTCGTTTTCGCACTCGAACTCGTAAATAATCATGTAATAGCGTATGCTATTGTTTTAATGATTAACGGTGTGTCAATAGAATTGGTAACACACACATGTATATATATGTTATGATTAACAACTCGTCGTATTATTCCTATACACACTAAACACATCAATGTATTAGAAACATATAATAAAGAACATTTTAAAGCCCAGAATTGTAATAAGCCCATTCTCACAACATAACCAACATAACCAAGTCCAGACTTTTAATAAGCCCAGTTAGTTTAAGACACTGAATGAAAGTCCAAAGACATTTTTAACAGGTTGCATGAATGCAACTAAACATATACACATACCATTATACCAATATGAGAAATTCACACCAATGATCCAAACAGCTCATCCAAGTGTTCATATTTTAGTAGCATCACAAAAATACTCGAAAACATTTGATAAACATTAAAATTTAGCATAAAAAATTTCAAAGAAAGTAGTTTATGTAATGACAATGACTCATGTATTAATTTATATTAGAGCATCCACAGTACTAGAGATTTCAAAAGCATACGGGCACGCGATATCGTCTTTCAAATCAGAATTCCACTCATCATTTCAAAAACATCAATTTTCTCTTAAATGCTTCTTTCTTTTTCAAACTTTCTTTCATCTCCAAACCATCACCTATTTTTTCACATTTTATTTTAGAGGAATTGACATGTAATAATACCAATTAGAGGTCATTGACCAGTGACAGTCCCACCTTTGAATATTCCCTCCATCAGTCCCACTTTTCACCTATTTTTCCTACACCAGTCCCCGTTAAAAAAAAAACCTAAACAGAGTTAAGCTTTTTTCCAAATTACAAACAGATTTTTCAGGGTTTTTGATCAGAACGACGAGATGAGTCTATTGATGTAAAACTTACATCGAAATGGTGCTCCAAATGACTTGGTTTTTGTTAATTGGAAATTTAAACACTCGAATTGAAGCGTCGTTTTCAACGTTTGGAGCACCATTTCGAGGTAACTTTTACATCAATGGATTCGTATCGTTGTTCTGATAAAAAAACCCTAAAAAACTGTTTGTCACTTGGAAAAAAACTTAACCCCGTTAAGTTTTTTTTAACGGAGGACCAGTAGAGGAAAAATAGGTGAATTGTGGGACTAGTGAGGGGAATATTCAAAGATGAGACTGTCAATGACCAATGACCTCTAGTTGAGATTATTACAGGCCAATTCCTCTTTATTTTATCATCAAATTGTATCTATAATAAACTATTTTTTAAATCAATTATTTAAAGTAATAGAATATTTTTAATAAATATATTGTAAATTATTTTTTTCTTCTAAAACTACAAATTAAACTTACTCAATCTTAAGTTAGAAAATAAAAATAAACAATAAAAATTACAAACTTAAATAAAAGAATATTTTAATAACTTATTTTTGCAACAGGAAATAATATATACACCACCCCCCTCATTCGAGTATATTTGGAAATCCGGAGTCCGGACACCATGTATTCGAGACATACACTTTTATGACGAAAAACTTAAAATAATCAAAGCTTGACATTTAGTCTTTTTCTCTCTCTCTCTAATAAATAGACACTATAAAAACACGGGGTTCTAAATGATGAAACACATCCATCACAAATCCCTCGTTGAAAATGGTAATCATCGATGATAAGGGATCGGGCTTTACCAAGGAGTAACAGACGCATGTAATTACCAACAAATCGATGGATTGTCATGTCGTGATGCTTGGGGTAAACACATCCTTCTCGATTCCCAAAGTGTCTCAAAATAAAAAGAGTCAAAAAGCCAATAAAAGGACTAAGAAAAGAAAAGGGCACATCAACCTTCGTATTTTGTGCAAAAATGAAAGAAGGTGACATATCCTTTGAGCCTTTGACGGTATAGAGTCAAAATGTATGCTTGCTATGAACTTTTACTAGACCCCCTACATAAGCATCCAAATAATATATTCTAACCCGAAAATGAATCCAACTCACTAGTACAAGATTCTTGAAATATTGTGTTGAATAATAATAAAGTTATTATTATTAGAGAGTTATAAATATGATCTGGTCTATTCATACACACATAAATCTATTTGCACACATCAAAGCGTCTCGCTATGGGCAAAGTGATGCGTTTCATTGTAAAGTCAAAAGACAAGGACTGATCCTATCAGTCCTTGTCTGTTGACCCTAGTGTGAAACATCCCGCTATGATCAAAGCGGGACGCTTTGGGCTGCCATACTTATTTGGTGGAATGGGTTAGGTTTTGGTGAAAAAATGGGTTGGTTGATTGTTTTTGTTGTATTTGATTTTGTTGTTTTTTTTTGAAAACTTGTAGACTTTTGTTTTATGTTTACAAACATTTATATTAAAGTTGAAATAAGCGCAATCCTTCGTTTTATTTCTTACAAGCATATATAATTTAAAGTTGTTTGTTTAAATGTTATCCATTTAATTTTTAATGAATTACACGAACATGTTTAATTAAAACACCGTACGATATGTCGCGAATTAGACATATGAAATAAGCGCAAACAATCCACACAAGCATACATAAAAGATCAACTGCATATATACATAAAAAGTCGGTTTGTACATACAAAACAAAACAAAATGTCTAGTACAGGAAAAAAAATAAAAAGTAAATCTACTGATCTTGCGGCTGATCCTCCGGCAGTGGAGACGGGGCAGTGGAATCTCCGGCAGTCCCAAATGTGCACTGATAGCCCTGAGCGTCTGGATAATCCACGTCTGCTGCCGCTCAGACCGCCGGAGACGCCGATCGAAGTCCCTTGCCACCGCCTGCGCAGCTGGAGGTAGGTCGGCGATGACGTGCTGTGGGTACTGCGGCGGATGTGGAGGCGGTGACAGAGGTGGTGGCGCGTCACCCTGAGGCTGCTGAGGGGGGTCATGCTGAGGCGGTGGCGGCGGCGGTGGCAGACCCAGAGCCTCAAGCTGAGCCAGGTAAGCCGCAGCCTGAACATCCGGAGGCGCAAGTATGCCCTCCCTAACCTCAATAACAACGGGGATCACCTCTGGCTCTGGCTCCCAAATAACGCCCTCGCGGCTCCGAAACCGGTAACCAACGTCGAACTGGTGAAGTATACCATGGACGACGTTGACGCCCGACCTAATGAAGTCGACGGAATGGCCGGTGTCAGAAGCGGATCCGTTTCGGGCACGAGCCCTAAAGAGCGGGCGATCATGGTGACATAGCAACTGCCAAAAAGCCTGCCGCGCTCGTGGTTCGGTGTTGGATCGAAACCGACCTGATCCCCCACACCCGCATCCACGTCAAAATCCATATCATCCATATCCGTATCTGCGTGTTAAAAAACAAATATTAATAAACAAATATTAGTAAACAAATATATATAACAATAACTAATAAACAAATATTAATTAATAAACAATAACTATTAATATTAATAATAATTAAACATTAAACAATAACTAATAATTAAAACAACAAATAACTAATACAGAATAACTATTAATTTAAACAAATATTAATTAATAAACAATAACTATAACAATTAATAAACAAATAAGAAAACATATTAATAATAATTAAACATTAAACAAACAATAATTAAACTATAACTAATAAACAAAAAAATAAAAAAAATACCCAAAGCGGGGCGGTTAGGGCGAAGCGCCGCGCTTCGCCTGGTTCAATTTGAAGACAGCGACGGCAGACGCCGGAAAACACCCAAAACCGATTCAAACAACATAAACACAACGAAATAAATTAAATGTATGAGTAGGGTACTAAGGAACTTACCTAACGAGAGTCGAATCGTCGGAAATGGCCTTGAAACGAGATCAAATGAGTCGAGTGTGTGAAAATCGCACCTTTTGTGTGTGTTTTTTGAAATGTTTTGAGGTGGGGGAGATCTGCTGCGTTTTGGGTTAAAACGTGAGTCCAAAGCGCCCGCTTTGACCTAAGCGGGGCATTCCATTTTTTCACTTTTAACCCAAAACGCATGCGAGCTTTTTCTGGCAGCTTCAACCTTTCTTTCTTCCTGCATTTTCAATGTTGGACGACCGTGAGTTTTCTTCAAAACAATAAGTGGTTTCTTATTACTGTTGCTTGGATTGAGGATTTGCTGAAACTTTTCAAAGAAGCTCATTTTCACTTGAGAAGGTGTTGGATGCATCTGTTTTCTCAATTTTTCAAATTCCGCGTCTACATCGATATCCTCTATATTATTCCTTGCCGGCTTGAAGTCAAGCTTCTTCCAGAACACGTCTATCGAATTGATACGGATTTGCTGATCTATGGACGGAAACAAAAATTAGGTGGCAATATCAAAAACGGGAAAAGGTTAAAAATATTAATTACCGTTATTTTCCAACTTTTCCAAGCGACATGCACATGGCAAACCACAACTGGTAAAAATTTGGCAACCACAGCTTGAACCGGGCTCTCAACCCGTCTTCCTTACGTTTTAGATCCATATTCAAAAGCTCAATCGCAAATATTGAAAGCTTTCTGAGAATATTTTCAAGCATGGGATGATCCTTGTGGTGGTTCATCACTTTTCGGAGGCTTGTTTCAAAGCTACTTCTAATCTCGGCGTATTGTATGTGAACAACGTGATCAACATATAATACAAGTTTATCCAGTGTGTTGCGATGACTTGGAAAGAGACCTTTTAGTCTTGCATGCATGCCCTCAACCCTGTTGGTCGTAGTTTGGTGAAAGTTAATAGTTTTGTTAGTCCAGCAAGATACAAACTTTTCACGGTATGTATCCAACCAGGAATTCCTCAAATAATCAAAAACCTCTGAAATTAAAAAACGTAAATAGTGAGTTTTTGTTATTATATAAAAACGTAAATAGTCGGTTGAACATAACTATGTAAGAAATACTCACGTTCACGGCCATCTTCTTTCAGCTGTGCTTCAAGGTGTTCCAAGTTATACCTGTATATTTCCTCGGTCGTAGATTCGCACAATGTCCAAAATGAACGTACGAATTCTTTCCACTGCTTGTCAGAGAATTTCTTCTTGCTATTCTTGTTAATATTTTGTTGAATATGGAACCGACAAAGATACTTCTGCGCTTTTGGAAAAACTTGTTCACACGTGTTAATTAGCGCAAACTCCCTATCTGTTAAAATCACGCGCGGCTCTATACAACTTGCCAACATAGACTTGATCCTCTGCAGCACCCATAGGTAGTTCTCTAGCTTCTCAGCGGAAATTACCGCACCAGCAGCCGTAAACGATTTGTTTGTCAACGTCATTCCTACAACCTGGACAAACGACAGGTTGTACATATTCGTTTTGTAGGTGGCGTCAATCATTAGCACATGCGGGAAGGCACACCACATAGTGAATGATTTTTTGTGAACAAAGAAGACATCTTCAACTGCGTTTGATATCTCGTTCGTGCGCATGTAATAAGTGTAATCTTTTTCACGAAGAATGTTTTCAAGTTTTTGCATTGGAGACTTACTGGCATTTTTTCTGACATTGATCTTCTGAACAGCGTTGTGTATATCTTTCGGAATAAGCTTTCTATCCGGATTGTTTTTCGTCAGCGTTTGCCATATACTGCGGTTGGGAATATCTTGCTCGGCCAGATGCTCAACCATTAATTTATCATCCGAAGAAATCCTCCTCGCATACGCGTGACCTTCTAGGTTTTCGATAGGAGTGTGGTTGTGCTTCACCTTCGTCACCTCGATCTTCCAAACCTTACCGTTTGATTCCGAAAACCCGATCATCTCGAACGGGCAGCCTATTTTCTTGCTACCCGTTTTCCTCTGTGTAACTATACTCTTATGCTCCCCACCAAGAGTGCATGGAAACCAAATCTTGTAATTCTCTCCTCTTTTATTCGACCTCTTGATCACAACGAGGTAACCATTGTCTTTTGCCATGTCTTGTACCCAACGCACCAGCTCTTTACATGACGAAAACTTCTGCGTTGTATCAAACGAAAATGTAACCGGGTAACAACCTTCCTCGTCAACTGACACATCCTCCCGCTCTCCATCGTCATTGAGTTCCGAATAGACTTGATGTTCAAAGCTCTGCTCACAACCGTGACCAAAGTCGGGATAGTTTGGAAGACCGTACGAATATTCAACCTGAGGATACGCTTCGCCGTATCCGAAATTCGAATAACCTTGTTGTACGTACGGGTCCTCCACAGGGATATTCAAATCCAGCTCCACCGTGTTATCCCGATAACGAATGCAAGATACAACCTCCTCCTCCTTCCTCAAGTTGGACAAGACCGGTTTCTCATACGTGTCGGAAATAGCGGTCCCCTCGTAAGAATCAGGAACAACTGACTCGTTAGAATATTCACCGAAAAGATAGTTGCTTAACCACGACATCGTAACCGTGCGTTATTTTGAAGAAACACAAGTAACACAGAAAAACCCCACGTATGTCTAGAAACAATATAATGAGAATCGAATGCGTTAACTCTTCTCCCGGGCAAGCTTCAAAGGCAAATATTTGGGGCCGAAGCGCGACGCTTTGGCCAAAGCGCGGCGCTTAGGGATCATGGGACAACATCGTACCAGGTCAAACCTCGTATCACCTTTATGTCACTCAGACATCAGTCACTTCACCTTTTGTCTGATAAAGTAACCCTAAACGTCCCGCTTTGCCCAAAACGAGACGCTTTAGGTGTGAAAATAAATTGGTCCGTGTGTGAGTAGCAAGATCCATAAATATTCAAAGAGAATATTTTCGTTAAAGAGCAAAAGGAAAAGATTCATACGAAAAGTTGACATCTAATCAATGTAAAATTAAAATTATGAGAATTATAAATGCTCTAAGTTTGGTTGTTGTACTTTCTTTTTGTTTATATGTTGTTGTCTTCTAGAAAAGAAAAAGGATGCAACCTTTTTTCTTCCAAATAGATAATTAGAATATTAACTGATCTTAAACAACCTACAAAATATTGATTTAAATAAGTTACAACTAGAATTAAGCACCACCGTATTGCGGTTGGGCACAAAACTATGTCAGATAGCATCGATGCCACACCGCCGCTAGCGCCCACCAACACTGAAATTGCGGCGTGTTAATGCGAAGAAATAAGGCCGAAACGTATAACATATAAAAAATAACTATGTTAACCTAGGACCTGCACGTTGTGACGAACATGCCAAATGGGAAAAAAATAGACGTAAAAACCTTAAACCACACACGGACGTTGCGTCGTGTTAACTTGCAAAATTTTGAATGAAACGTAAAAACATTGAACCACAAACGCATGTTGCGTCTTGTTAACTCACATAATTTAGTATGAAACGTAATATGGAAATTTGCGAAAGATGAAAAGCATAGGGGAACAAAGTTGAAAGAAAAAAGTTATGATGTTAAATTACAAAAGATGAAAAGTGTCTGGTTATAAGTAAAAAAAATCAATTTTGTAAGGTTGAAATTGCAAGAAATAGAGAGTTTTGGGTTAAGAATAAAAATGTAACTTTTTTTTTGAAAACCACCCAAAACATGTTGTACAACACCCCTATGCATACATGAGTTACTAATTTATGAAATATAAATATAAATATAAATGTTACATTATGAATAGATATTTTTGAACGACGAATAAATATTACTCCTGCTACATTACATCAACAGGGTTAGAATCAAATACAAAGTGCAAAATAAAATTGAATAGTTGAGATTAATTTTGTGGAAAATAAATTCGTGGAAAAGCATAAAGGATATATCTTACCTTTGCTGACTTTCTCTATTCACATGCAAGACACATGTCAACCCCACCATATTTTAAAACGTTCATACCCTTTTCATATGATAATATTTAAAAAAATTATAATAATAACGACGTTTTTTTTAATTTTTAATATGAGTATGATATTACTATATAAAAAATGAAATAAAATATTACCTTTTTTACTTGGTTTTCTATGTATTTTGTTAAAAGTTTTGGTCATTATGTTTTTCAATTGGGTTTTGGTCATTACGTTTTTTTATAAGGGTTTCTACACATTGTGTTATTGTCAAAACCTTTAACATAATGTTAGTTTGAGTCTTGTTAGTTGTGCTTTTATTAGCAGAACCTATAACACACTGTATGACAAAATGAAGATGTGTTTTCTATGTATCGTGTTAAAAGTTCTGGTTATTGTGTTTTTTCAACTAGGTTTAGGTCATGACGTTGTTTACTAGGTTTCTATACATTGTGTTATTATCAGAACCTAGAAAACAATGTTATTTTTGATATATATGTCCGTTGTGCTTTTATTATTAGAACCTACAACACGATGTATGACATAATGAAGATATGTTATATTTGGGTTTTCTATACATTTTGTTATTGACTCTAGTTATTGTGTTTTTCATCTGGGTGGTTTTCTATACATTGTGTTATAGGTGCTGGTCATTTGCTTAGTTTGCTATCCATTGTGTTTTAATCTGCTGTCAATTGTGTTTTTTTTATTCTATTGTCAATGGTTTTTTAGTCTGATGTCGTGTTTTAGTTTGTTGTTCATTGTGTTTTTAGTATGTTGTCCATTGTGTTTTAGTTTGTTGTCCACTGTGTTTTTTATTTGCCATCAATTGTGTTTTTAGTCTACTTTCCTTTATGTTTTTAGTTTGATACTCATTGTGTTCTATGTTATGTCCATTGTGCTTTACGCAACTGGGTTTTTTTTGAAAAGTATAATAACAGGGTACTCGTATTAAAGATAAAAAGACGTTCGATTTTATGTTATAATTAAAAAACAAATAAGGTATAAAAAGTTATGACATTGAATAATGGGGGGGGGGGGGGGGGGATGGGATAGCATGTGACTTGCAAGTGCATGTGTCTTAGCATGGGTGCATATTTTTTTCTTCTCTTAGACTAAAATATCAATTCCCACCTGATTCTTTATTAGACACTTGTCACCCTATGATGACTTCTCACCATTCTAATTTATTTTAGTCTTTTGTACAATAACTTAAACCACACCTATAATCCTAAATTATTCCCCATCCTCCAATTTTAAACCTGGGACCTTCCCTCTAAGAGACATATGCCTCTACCGAGTGGGTTAGCTCCACATTGGTTCAAATTATTATATATATTATACAATATAAGTACTTCCACCCGCTTTTCAATTTTCAAAATGTTCCATCATCGAAATACAAATTGCACAAGTCGATTTATGACTGGACTAATGGCCTCATAGACATCATCAACAGAAGTTGGTTTGCGTGGTCTAACATTTTTCTTGTATATATGCTCATTTGGAAATTAATGGTGTACTAGAATGTATGGTGGTTTCAATGATTTCGGAAAGCGGTTTATTAATGATATAATAGATGGTTTTTTAAAAGTGTTTGGAACTAACCCCAATAACTGAGTGAGCCTTCCTGAGACGAGATGTCAACCTTCCAAACTGATTTTGACACTATAATAGATGCAACAGACGATGGGGATATGATGGACGATAGTCCTGCCTTGAACAAGAGCAGAGAAGAGGGAGAGAGATTTTAGAGAGAAAAAGAGTGTTGGATGATTTCGCAAGAAAAGGCTTAGGGTGGATTTAGATACTCACCTAGTTTTAATTTATGCATTTTAATATTGTTAGTTTTGAAATTCCAACTTTCGTACTTTCCATTTTCATAAACAATATAATGCTTGATTTAGTGAAATGAAAAGAAATTATGAATTTTAATTTATTATCGCAAATTTAGTGTTTGTTGTCTTTGAGCAATCTATTACGTCTCACCTCGATGTTTCCGTCATCGGTTGGGGAGTGACAAATTGGTATCAAAGCCACAACTATAAGGAATTAGGAAAAATTGCCATGTTTGGCGTAGTCTATAGTTAAGAAACCCGCATAAGTGTTACTTGTGCCTTATGTGACCATTCCTTTTATCTTGCAAAAAAATTCTTGATTCTTCCTAATTCTCGTTTTATCTATCTTTTGGTCTTAAAATCTGCTTTCCCTAAGATGAAGCTACACTATGACATGAAGACACTCATATTTCACAAACGAAACGACCTCACAAGCTAGGAGTGAATCCCTTACTTTGGTGACGATTTTCAATCCGCCACTTTTTTTTATGAAATTACACCATTAAGCTAGAAGTGAATTCCTTACCTTGATGGCAAATTCGCTCACCCCACTCTTGTGGACCTTTACCAACGAGTTAAGATGAAATTTCTTAGCTCGATGGATAAGTAACAAACCGCTTTTTGGAATGACACCACCAAGTTAGGAGTGACATCCACACCTTGGTGACTAGTCCCATTCCTCGATTATCAATCTCTGCAAAGTCTCGAATTTTCTATTTGAAAAGGGACATATAGTAACTGGAATGGTGAATACCGTTAACCGAAATTTCGGCGAAAGTATTCCACCTATTTGTAACATTTGTGTAAATCGGGTTTCGAAAACCCGCCCCAATTTATCGATCAAAGTATTTCTTTTACGACGTTCGGATTTCAATATTTTATATACATATAATAATAAAAATCAATGTTTAAAAATAAGATAATAATTAAATTTTAATGAAATAATGTAATAATTAATCAGTTAAATATTAAATATTTATATCCAATAAGTGATTTAACTTAAAATAGGCAAAATAAATAAAAATTGAAAAAAAGGGGTGAACCGGGATCGAACCCGGGTTCCCCGGGTAACACACACACCACAAACACCACTGCGATACACACACGAGTTGTGTTAAGTTTGGATTATTATTTCACTAATACTGAGACTAAGATGAAACCTGCAACCATGACCGCAATCAAAGACGCGCCTTTCCTTTTTCTTTCGAATCTCCGTGACAACTGGCAGCGTGTATTTTCGGCAGACTCTAATCTTGCCGGCTGTCAATTACCAATCACTGAATGTGATTTCCAAAAATCGAAACCCAACTAACCTCTATAAATATCAAATGCAACCCCCTTCCAGAAATCGCTCGCTACCATCTACACTACCTGCATTTGTCCCTCTACTCAATACTTTCCCCCTGCTCACCGGAAAAATAGAGGCAGTCATCGGAATTTAGTCACCAAAAATCGTGGTTCTTCATCTCTGTTCTACGGTAGACCTCTACATCCTTTCTTTTAGTTCTATTCAATTAAGCTTTATGTTCATGCTATTAGAGTAGGAGGAAGTGGTTTGGTTCGGGCGGGAAGAAGTTCGGGTGAAATTTAGAATGAAGAAGATGAAGTGCAGCGTGTGGTTTTGTATATTATGAATCGGTTTACAACCGGGTTAAGCACCCAGCCTAACTGGTTGGGCCGGGTGCAAACCAAACACAAGGTCGCTGGTTCGAATCTGAGCATACACGCCAGCCGGACCATTTTAGAAACTTTTAAAATAACCATTCTGTACTAAGCTTATGTGAGTATAAAGTTAATTAAAAACCAAATCATGTTGGGTTAGACACCCAGCCCAACCGGTTGGGCTGGGTGCGAAAAGCATAACAGGTCGTGGGTTCGAGACCTCTGGCACGCTCCGGTTCAACATCCGTCCAAAACTTTTTAAATAAATTAATTTCTAAAATAAGCTAAGTAGTGTATTAATATAATTAAAATCATGTTTCTTTCGGGTTAGACACGTAGCTCAGTTGGAAGAGCTGCGTGCATGCAACCGAGAGGTCCCGGGTTCGAGACTCAAAACACGCATGCCAAAAACTAGTCGAACCGGTCTGACATAAAGCCTGTCAGACTGATAGTTTTTTTATTTTATTTTACACTTTATTTTATTTATTTTAATTCATTAACTTATCCTATGGTTTATATTAAAAAGAAAAGTTATTAAATGCCTAAAAATATATACTTTCAAAGTGCTTAATTATATCAATAAAAATTATAAAATTAACTTAAAAATCTAAACAAAGGTTTTAACCAAAATATCAGTTTATTTATTTATAGAGTTATCGCGTTATTATTTAGGTTAGTACTTCTTCATCGGTTAAAATCCGCAACTCGTGCGCTCTCATTTCCACTCAAGAATACGCACCCAATGTGAGTGAATCTCTACAAATTCTCCGTTTTAATCACGTTTTGGGGTGTATCATGTGTCGTATCATTTCTTTATTTTATTTAACATTTGTGCTAATATCATTTCTTGATCAAATGTGTATTGCTTTTAGTGTGGTTTATATGTGGATACATTTTATCATTTCAGTGCACTCATCTCATTAGGCCCATCAGTTCCTCGTGGGATACGGGTTGAGCATCAGGTGCCTTATTAGATCGACTCCGTTTGATTGAGCCTTGATCTCAGATGCATAATCATTCATGTCATATATTCATTCAATGTGATTTGTGATTGTTACATTATACATTTGTTCACATGTGATTATGCACAATCTTACTTAAACAACGATAAAATTGATTTACTTAAATGTTTATCAAGGTTCACTCGTCAACTTTTGTTGACCCAAAATTTCCTCTGTTTTACGCATGATACAGGTGATCAAGTTGAGGAAAAAAACACCTAGGATGGCCTAGAAGAATAAACAAGCTATTTCGTTGGAACAAGCATTTAGATTATTATTTGTGTTTGTATGAAATTTTGTTTGATATTTAAATTTTAATTTGAATTTAATAAATATGAAATTTCTTACTAAATATCATGAGCTTCGGTGATAACCCAATCATGCCCCAACTTCTATTCCGCTGCGGGCCGGGGTGTGACAGATTAGTATCAGAGCTTGTGACTATAGGGATATAGGATAGGTTATTAGACCCTTAGAGCCTATACTATAGTTGATTAGAACTTTTTTATGTGTTACATGCAAAATTCATGATGTTTATATGTTTCATGTTTATTTTCACACACAACATTATGCAAGCACTCTCACAACTACATGTTAATATGCAATGCTCATCATAAATCATATCCTCATAACATATCATATCTATGAAAGTACACACCTCACGATTTCACAATTTCCATGTTTTCTTTTCAAAGCTTTTTATGTTTTCATGTTTTTCAAATCACATCAAAGTGAGTTT
Organism: Scalesia atractyloides; assembly: GCA_947069175.1. Classification (NCBI taxonomy): domain Eukaryota; kingdom Viridiplantae; phylum Streptophyta; class Magnoliopsida; order Asterales; family Asteraceae; genus Scalesia; species Scalesia atractyloides. The sequence goes on from CAMTDV010000019.1 coordinate 62,166,254, forward strand.
TCACGACGGGCATGTAGTAACTGGAAGGGTACGAGTACCGGTAGTCGGAACGTCCTGTCTAGGCATGGCATTCGTATAAATCCAAAATAAAGGACCAGTTTGCCTACCTGGGGACTAACGATGAGAGTACGAAGGACCTATTAGGCCGAAGCCTGCTATACCAAACGTCGTGTGAGCTAACACCACTTTGAGTTGTCATTGTGTCTACACCTGGACACCCTCATACCTTACATCTCGCAATCATGTTTTACGATTTTCATTCGGGTGATGCGAGTGTTAACCAGCCGACACCAATGTGAACCCTACCAAGCCCAATAGTCATGGGGGCCCACATGACTATACATGCAATGGTATGGGGGACATTTGGAGGCCCAAACATGAGCAAACCCAAGACATCCTATGGATGTAGTTAAATTATTTTCAGTTATGTTGTTTTCATTCTTTTATGACACATGACACCTAGGAAATTCTTGAACTCACAATCTCCCTACATATATTCCTATAGATGTCTACTAGGCAATTACGTGGAGGTAGAAGGTCAGGAAAGTCAAACGAACGCTTGGCCACACAAATTGCTAAACAAATGACCGCAGTGCTTCCTGACATCGTGCTACAAGTTCAGCAAGCTCTCACCGCTAATCCCATTAACCCTCCCAACCAAGAAGACCAAAGCGTCGCCAACCCTCCTCCCAAAACCCCTAAATGCACCTACAAACACTCCAAGTCTTGCGATCCCCCAAAATATGAAGGGACTGAAGGTGTCACCGCTCTCCTCCACTGGTTTGAGGAGATGGAAAACACCTTTCTCAATTGCGACTGTCCTGAGGACCGTAAGGTATGTTAGGCGACTGGAAGATTGTTTGGGGTAGCCCTTACCTAGTGGAACACGGAAAAAGGTAAGCGGGGTGTAGATGATGCCATGGCCTTATCATGGGAAGAATTAAGAGAGATCATGACAAGACGTTTCTGCCCTAGAAGCGAGATCAAGAAGCTTGAAGATGAATTCTATGCTCTAAAGCAAAAAGAAGGGGATCACACCTCCTACAACAAGAGGTTTCTTGAGTTGAACCAAATGGTTCCCAATATGTTCACCCCATTATACCGCTTAATTGAACACTGCATTCGAGGCCTCCCCTCGAAAATCCAAGATTCGGTTTTAAGCACTTCGCCTGCAACACTCGAAGCCGCAATGGAGTTAGCTACGGAATTCACTGAAAATCGCATTCGAAATAGCAATTTTAAAGATGAGAAGAAGAAAACACCCATATAGACCCCAATTCCAAACCACTCAGGTTCATCCTCGAAGTTTGCTGGTAAGAGGAAGCGAAATGGCAAGAACTTTGCTGTCACCCAAACCAACCCTCCCATCACTGCTGCTCCAATCACCGAAGTTGCCCCTCCAGCCACACCATTCAAAAGGCCATACACTGGCCCACACCCAAAGTGCAACCGTTGCCAATACCATCACCCTCCTGAAAACCCTTGCCAACATTGCACAAGTTGTGGCCGTGCGGGTCACACTATCCAAACCTGCCGTACCCTTCAGCGATCGAACCGCGGTCAACCTCCAACCCAAACCCAAAATCAAATGGTGGACCAAGCCCAACAACCCTTACTTCTACCACCTGCACAACTCGCAGCCCAACCTTACTACCAACCCAACTACCCCATGATGCAATCCATACGAGCCTGTTTCAATTGTAGGGACCCAAACCACTTCAGGAATACTTGCCCACGCCTGGTGAACATCATCCATGCCCATGCTCATGCAAACCTGGTAAACCAAGCTAACCAAGCTCCCCCACCTGCTAGAGGAAGAGCTTTCAATATCAACGCCAACCAAGCCAGGGCTGTCAACAATGTGGTCAACGGTACGTTTCTCGTAAATGGTAGTTATGCATCCATATTATTCGATATTGGTGCGGAATAAGCTAAGTAGTGTATTAATATAATTAAAATCAGGTTTCTTTCGGGTTAGACACGTAGCTCAGTTGGAAGAGCTGCGTGCACGCAACCGAGAGGTCCCGGGTTCGAGACTCAACACACGCATGCCAAAAACTAGTCGAACCGGTCTGACATAAAGCCTGTCAGACTGACAGTTTTTTATTTTATTTTGCTTTTACTTTATTTTATTTATTTTAATTCATTAACTTATCCTATGGTTTATATTAAAAAGAAAAGTTATTAAATGCCTAAAAATATATACTTTCAAAGGGCTTAATTATATCAATAAAAATCATAAAATTAACTTAAAAATCTAAACAAAGGTTTTTAACCAAAATATCAGTTTATTTATTTATCGAGTTATCGCGTTATTATTTTAGGTTAGTACTTCTTCATCGGTTAAAATCCGCAACTCGTGCGCTCTCATTTCCACTCAAGAATACGCACCCAATGTGAGTGAATCTCTACAAATTCTCCGTTTTAATCACGTTTTGGGGTGTATCATGTGTCGTATCATTTCTTTATTTTATTTAACATTTGTACTAATATCATTTCTTGATCAAATGTGTATTGCTTGTAGTGTGTTTTATATGTGGATACATTTTATCATTTTAGTGCACTCATCTCATTAGGCCCATCAGTTCCTCGTGGGATACGGGTTGAGCATCAGGTGCCTTATTAGATCGGCTCTGTTTGATTGAGCCTTGATCTCAGATGCATAATCATTCATGTCATATATTCATTCAATGTGATTTGTGATTTGTTACATTATACATTTTTTCACATGTGAATTATGCACAATCTTACTTAAACAACTATAAAATTGATTTACTTAAATGTTTATCAAGGTTCACTCGTCAACTTTTGTTGACCCAAAATTTCCTCTGTTTTACGCATGATACAGGTGATCAAGTTGAGGAAAGAAACATCTAGGATGGCCTAGAAGAATAAACAAGTTATTTCGTTGGAACAATCACTTAGATTATTATTTGTGTTTGTATGAAATTTTGTTGGATATTTAAATTTTAATTTGAATTTAATAAATATGTAACTTCTTAATAAATATCATGAGCTTTGGTGATAACCCAATCATGCCCCAACTTCTATTCCGCTGCGTGTCGGGGTGTGACACTATTAGGCCAAAGCATGATTCCAGAAATAAAAAGAAACTTTGATTACTTTGGATTAGTCTTAGTT